>VXBX01000163.1:142722-162969 GCA_013400415.1 Scytalopus superciliaris | reverse complement strand
AAAAAAAAAAAAAGAAGCATGAAGCAAATATTTGAAATACTGTAATTATAATTTATTATTCTCTCTACTCGTTTCATTTTATTCCAGTGTATAAAACATGACTTTTTTACTGGTTTCTTTTGACATAATTTAAGAACCACATTTATTTTCTACAGTGTTTAAGACTTTTTCTCAGAAATACATATCTTTGTACTACTATTCAAATGAATATATGGACACTGTGGCACACTTTAAGTATTTTTTCATTAAAAATAAATATTTGTGGTTTCACACAAATGATATCAGTCACGTTCTTCTCAGAGGTAAGTGAGTGCCTTTCCTTTTTCAGGTTCCAAGTGTTTCTCAGGCACACTGGATTGGTTTCCAGAGGATCCAGCTGTCCTTTGTTTGCCACATTTAAATGCATATGTGTGTGTGTTTGTATAAAAACATATGTATATTTATGTGCAGGGATCTTATCGAGAGGAAAGAGCACCATAAAATAAACTTGGTGAGGCCTGAGAGTACCCGCATTTAGATTAGGTTTGTATCTGCAGCTAATTAGAATTCAAGAGGGAAGTGTTGGGATGAAAGGATTAAAAGAACCTGGAAAGCTCTGGAGGAGATATTTGACCTCTGAGCTGCCTCTGCCTGAGGTATTTATGATCTGGATGGCACATGTGGAAGCTGCAGGACCTAAACTTCAGTTAAAAAACCCAGAAAGTCGGTCTGTGGTGGTGGTGAAGAGTTGTGTTCTCAGAGTAAACAGATGTGACAACATCAGCCCAGAGCAGCAGAGCAGTGGCTGGAGATATGGAAACCATCCAGAGTTCCCTTTCTGGGGAGGCACAGTGGCTCTTCTCCCAAAGAATATTTATTTGGGCTGCTGGTTTTTCCCCTGGTCCACATGCAGTGGGGAAGGAGTTGGGATCTGGGACTCTGTGTGGGGTTATGGATTTAGGAATAATCCTGAAGGGGGAGAAAAACAGCACAGAAGGGAAGGGAGGAACAGAGGGGTTGGGAAGGGGAGATGACACAGACAGCAGGGAACCAATACCCAACACTCAGGCCTTGCTTCAGTGTGGGTGTCTGAAAAATTCCCTGTGGCCTCAGAAAATTGGAGCTCTCCTGCCTGACACGTTTACCTTGGGAGATGAGAAATCCTAAGAAAGGAAAACAAGCCTGGAAGAGGAGGGAGCCGGACACCTCTGCTCCAGCAAACAGCCTCGTGTTTACAGTGCTGCCTCTCCAGATAACTCGTTTAATCAGCTCTTCCTAATTAGGACAACTGAAACACAAAAAGGAGAATCTCCTTTTCTATTTAGCACGTGCAAAACGTTTCCAAATGTGCGTGGTTGGTGTTTTCAGGACTTTGGGCTGGCCCTTTACACCGCTGGATCCACACTCGATCCCTTTGCAAAGGCTGCAAACAAAAGGGGTTAATTCCTGTCATTCTTGTGGTCTGTGCAAACTCTGCTGTTGTCCAGGACGTGTTTCAGATTTATGGAATAGCTGCTCCCCTTGCCTCAGAACGTGCTGGTACTTGCTGACTGCTCTCCATATAAGGGGTGAGATCCTGCCCCTTGGAAAATTTGGGAGAAGGTGGAGCTGAGGAGTAAATTATATTGCTGGGAGGAGAAGGGATAATGAGAACCAATACCTGTTCATCCCTTGGCATTTTTCCTGAGTTAATGGGCGTGTTTATTTATGATTCTGTTCTAATTAGTAACTCCATGGACCACCTACTTATCTCCAAGCTTAATTCCAAACAGAAAACACACCTTGAAAGAATAAATGGAGATTTGTTTTAAATCATATGCAGAGATGCTAAGCATGCTATTGGCAGACTTTCATCTCTTTAATCCTCAGAAAATATCTCTCATCCTCCTGCAAAGATGAAATCCTATTTAAGAAGTAGGTTTTGAAGGTGGTAGAAAAGGGATTGCCCTGTTTCTGTTCTGTGGTGTAGCAGGGATTCAAGTAGGGTCACGTCTCTGCATGCTAAAGTCTGAATTTCATGCTTCAAACTTTCTGGTCAGATGGTCTGTGGCATAATATGGAGCTGGAATGTCCTGGCTCCCAATTACTGACTTGTTTTCTTCTGCAAGGACAATGTTTAGCTTTCCAGGCTGTGTTGACTGGTGGTTTTTCTTGAGAAACCAAGATAAGGGGAATGTTCTGCCCCTCTCTCAGTCCTGGGCCTAATACCAACCTGTTTTCCAAACTTGGCCTTGAGCTCTTTGTCCAAATTTGACAAGGTCATTTTTGCAGATAATGAGCTTTAATTCTATTATTTTTATTAAGAGTTCCATCTCTTTGTTCCTAATTATTCTGTCATGGTTTTACTACCACCTCCTTTAATTTATATACACTCACTCTCTGCTTTCCTGCCAGAGCTTCTGCAGTCAGACACCCTTTGCTTTATTTCACAGTTTGGCTGGCCAACTCCAATTACTTTATCTCCTTTCCTAATTAGTATTATCAGGCTGAACTGAAACATGTTTCACATTCTCATCTATATATTTTGCCTGGTTGCCACCTCTTCTTCCTGCTTTCCTGCTCTCCTGGTGCTCCTTTCCCATGGAGCTGACTCTGCCAGCAGCTGAAGGGTTGGGAATTGATCTCTTTCAGGCCAAGTCCATGAATAATTGTGTGAACTGTTTGCAGTTAGATAGTTAATATATATTTGTGTGCCCTCTGCCCAGCAAGTTGGTTTGGAGTTCCTTGTTCCCCATTTTTCCATTATTAACTTGGAGATCAGGTTTCTGCCTCCACACGTTGTTTTTTCTACTGAACTTGGGCTTCAGGTGATTTATCTGTGCTGGTTACAAGGTCGCCTCCCCAGGCTCTGCCAAGCGCCTTCAGTCACCATCAGAAAGCTTTTACACACCAATTCATAATAATTTTCCGTGATAAAACTACCCTTTCTCCTGGTACAGCTTCTCCCTCCCTCTTCCACAGGTGTTTTTTAGGTCTCTTGTCTCTCCCCCAGTTGCACTCAAACCTCTTCTGCAGTGCTGGGGTTTCATTTCTGCTTGATTTCTGTCCGCTGGAACGAACATTTGCTTTGTGCTTGTCTGAGCATCCTCAGGGCTTTAAGGAAAACTTTGGCATCCACTTGAATCCTGAGGATCACCTCCTGCTGTTGTGATCCCGGAGACTTGTCCTGAAAGCTCAGCATCAGCAAATCCCCCATGGATGTGCTCAGCTTCCCAGCAAATCCCGCATGGATGTGCTCAGCTTCCCGGCTGGGTGTGCACGTTCCCTCTGGCCGCGCCTGTGTCGCCTCTGGCTGCTCCGTCAGCTCAGCCCCGGCCCTGACAAAGCACTTTCTGTCACTGTCCATGAATTTTGGCACGTCAGCCGGCACTGGAGCTGGGCTGGTCTCTCCCAAGGCTCATTCCTTGCTCCTCGTGTTTCTCCTGCATCCCTAGGGGCCCGTTTGACCCACGCGTTGCTCCAGACACACAGTGGGCTGTGTTTCCCTCTGTTCCCACTGAAGTGCTGCCGTGGTCTCCTCTTCCAAGACAAGTCCTGATCCATGGAGAGAAATACCTGGCTATGAAGGTGCAGCTCACCCTGGAGGTCAGTGCTCTGTGGCCCCATTGGAAAGCAAATTCCAGCCTCAGCCTTCTCCCTCTGTCCCCAGCTACACCTCTCTAGCAAACCCTGGCTGGTCCTTACCCCTTGGGATTGGGAAGTCAGCGAGATCCCTGCAAACATGAGATGTCCCAGGAGCCATCCCTTGTGCTTTGGAAATCCTCGATCATTTATCCAAAGAGAGGGTTTTCATTTGATGCTTCTGAGAGCATCTGCCACAGATTAACTTCTCTCTTTGTTTCTTGAATAAAATACCATTTCTGCCCATTCCCTGGGGCCTCATTGATTGTGGGCATGGACATAGAATTGCACAATCCCAGAATGGCTTGGGCTGGAAGGGACCTTAAACATCATTTAGTTCCAACCCCCGGTGGGGCTGGGATGGGAGAGGTGAAGGCCAGATTTCTCAGCAGGCTGCAGCCCTGGCCAGACACTTGATCTGCAAGGGCCCCACATCCACTTTGTTGTTCTTGCTGGTTTTATGGCTCTTTCAATATCTCCAGAAGGCCAGTATCTCATTTCAGGCTGGTCCCACACCGTCTGCTTAAAGGGCAGTTCTGTCTCACCATCTCACTGTGCCTTTCTGGGTTTCTGTTCATATTCCTCTGCCTGCACAAAGCTCAGACTGGCTGGAAATCAAAGCCATGGGAAGGGGCAAAGGAGAACAGCCCTGCTGCCTTTGCATTTGTGGTCTCTGCACCTACTGCTGTCTCTGACACCTACCCCAAACTGAAAAGTAGTTTGTGCTGCCACCAGAGAATTCCAGACTGGTTTGGGTTGGAAGGGATCTTAAGGCTCATCCAGTGCCACCCCCTGCCATGGGCAGGGACACCTCCCACCAGCCCAGGCTGCTCCAAGCCCCATCCAACCTGGCCTGGGACACTCCCAGGGATCCAGGGGCAGCCACAGCTTCTCTGCACAACCTGTGCCAGGGCCTGCCCACCCTCCCAGCCAGGAATTTCTTTCCAATATCTGAACTAAATCTCTCATGAAGCCAGCCAGCCCTCAGGGAGGGATTGGGGCTCCCCCCTCGCTGTGGGGCTGCCCCAATTCCTGCCCTTTGTGAGTCCAGCTGGGCAGGAACAGCCCCCCTCCAGCTCCCAGGGCAGGGGTTTCCTGTTCGAAATGCAAAATTGCAAAAACCCCTGAAAGATGAGAAGAGCCAAAACATGCACAGATGTTTTCTCTTCCCACCTTTCCATCCTGCTCCTGTCATGTGGAGCTGGAGGGCCAAATGAGAAGCATCCATATTGTCAGCCTGAAAATGCCAATGTCCCGCTGTGATGGCTTTCCAGGACATTTATTGCTGCAGGATTTGCCAGACATTTTCACATTCATCATTACTTTTAAGTAACTGATAGTTAAGTTTAAAAATAACTTCACGTACTTTCAGCATTGCAAGATGCACTTTCAGTATGGAAATTCTTAGACTAATTTGCAAAGAGGGACAGGCGACTTCCAAAATAAACCCTGCTTTTTAGGACAAGAGGGGTGGTTTTAAACTGAAAGAGGAGAGATTTAGAGGGGATATTGGGAAGGAATTGTTGGCTGGGAGGGTGGGCAGGCCCTGGCACAGGTTGGGCAGAGAAGCTGTGGCTGCCCCTGGATCCCTGGCAGGGCAGGTTGGATGGGGCTTGGAGCAACGTGGGCTGGTGGGAGGTGTCCCTGCCCATGACAGGGGGTGGAATGAGATGAATTTTAGGTCACTTCCAATCCAAACCATTCTAGGGTTCCATGATTTTGACTCCCAGCTGCTGTTCCAGCAGTGCCACCACTACATTCCACCAGAATTTTCCCAAATAGTTTCCCAACTTCTGGGCTCTGACAGGCTCCTTCAGTTAATCTCTGTGCTTTGGATAAGGTGAGATCCTGTGGGAAAGGGAATCCTTAAAGGTCTGGGATGTAGCCTTTTGTGCTCTGCAGGGAGGGCTCATACCAAGACAGCAGCTGAATATTCTGTGTTTACAAATCCCAATGTTCTGATGGGACACTTCTGTCTCCCGGCAAACTCCTCGGGATTTCTCCTTTATGCCTTCCAGACTGGCCCTCGCATGCAACTGTGTGAGGGGGGCTTCATTTTCATATAAAAGCAGAGTATTAAAAAGCAGCAGGAGATGGGGAGGGAGGTGAGGCTGCTTTGTGGTGGCTGCAGGAAAGGGAAGAGGGGCAGAAATGTTCTTTCCATGGCTGCGTGCTCCGCTGTCACGAATCCACCTTCGCCTTGGAGAGACCACATCTGCGTGTGGGGAGGGAGGAGGGGGAGACAGGGCAGGCAGGAGAGGCTCTGATTAAATCAAGGCAAAGCTTGGCAGGGCTGGGGAACAGCCTGATGTGTATCAGCCAGCACGTGTGCAGCACATGTTGGAGCTTGATGTTCCCATCAGGAGACGTGGGCGCAGGCGGATGGCAGGGAGCGGGGTGGGAGCTGCAGACCTGCCTCCCACCAGGGGCTGTCCTGCCCCACCACCCTCTTGTTCACAGAGTGGTTTGGCTTGGAAGGGACCTCAAAGATCATCTTATCCCACCCCCTGCCTTGGGCAGGGTCACCTTCCACTGTGCAGTTCTGGGTTTCTGGAAACCAAAGCCCCGGGAAGGGGGAAAGGAGAACAGCCCTGCTGCCTTTGCATTTGTGGTCTCTGCACCTACTGCTGTCTCTGACACCTACCCCAAACTGAAAAGTAGTTTGTGCTGCCACCAGAGAATCACAGACTGGTCTGGGCTGGAGGGGACCTTAAAGCTCATCCAGTGCCACCCCCTGCCATGGACAGGGACACCTCCCACCAGCCCAGGCTGCTCCAAGCCCTGCCCAACCTGGCCTGGGACACTCCCAGGGATCCAGGGGCAGCCACAGCTTCTCTGCCCAACCTGTGCCAGGGCCTGCCGACTCTCACAGAGAAGAATTCCTTCCCAATATCCCATCTATCCCTGCCCTCTGGCAGTTTAAAACTATCACCCTTTGTCCTATCAATTACTCTTCAGGACTGAGTGATCCCCTCCCACTCACCAGCTGAGCTGAGGAACTCACTCAAACTCTGCTATCACAAGGCTTGTCCTGGTGGGATTTAATTTCCCCTGTGACCACACTCAGCTGGGGCCAGTCCTATAAGGAAATTCCTTTCCTGTCTGCTTGGGTGGGATCTCCTAGGACTGGAGTAGGGAGCCCACAGGTCTGTTTCCAGGGTACTGCTGCTCTCTGCTCCCAGGTAACAAGAGACAGGGCAAGAGGAAACAGCCTCAAGTTGCACTAGGGGAGGTTTAGAATGGATATTAGGGAAAATTTCTTCATGGGAAGGGTTTTCCAGCCCTGGCACAGCTGCCCAGTTTGGTAGTGGAGTCCCCATCCTTGGAGGGATTTAAATGCCATGTGGATGTGGCACTTGGGGACACAAGTGGCCTTGGCAGTGCTGGGGGAATGTTTGGGCTCAGTGATCTGAGAGGGCTTTTCCAACCTGAATGATGCCACAATTCTGAGCCTGTCCCAGACCTGGGGGTTACCTGGAGCACCATCTCAGCCCTTTTTCAGTGGGCAGCTGAGCTTCCTGCCCCAGAGCCACCTAAACTCAGGCACTGATGGATGGCTCAAGTGAGGAGGGATTGATGTGCCAGCTCCCCACCCATCACCAGGCTGCTTTCTAGGGATTATTCACTTTCTTTCCCAAGTCCTGGGGCTGTCTGGGTGTTACAACTTTAACATCTGCAACCATAGTCTTGGGAGGGGGGGGAAAAAATGCAGAGGATTTGCTGCTTCAGACTCTCTTTTCCTGCAGTGAATTTTGACTCTGAGTGGCCTCAGCAAGTGCCAGTGCCTGGGAATGCCTGGGAATGCCTGCAGCCCGTGTCATTCCTGCGTCCCCAAAGGAAAGCCGGAGCCGTATGGATTTTGCAGCAAACATTTTGCCAATTTCCAGTTCTGTTTCATAATCCTGATGGCATTCTTGGCCTCCCTGGGGTTATGATTTATGGTGGCATATTCCCAGCCTTCTGGGGGAAGCAGGAGCTCTGGCTGCAAGCTGTTCCTGTGGCAGCATCAGGCCCCTCCTGAGTTTGTCCTGTGCTATTGGGAGAAGTTCTGTGTGTCTCAGCATGGATTAATATCCTCTGTTCCTGCAGTGCTCACTTGTGATGCTTTAAAAAGCTGTGTTTAAATCAGCCATTAAAACCTGCTGCAAGAATCTCACCCTCTCCAAACAATTTAGTTAATTAACCGGCTCGATCAGCTCCTGCTGACTCTCCCTGAAGACACCCCTCCTGAAGGAGATGTTTCTTTTAGATTTGGATGAAACGCAGGGGTTGAGTCATGATTTTTCTCCCTGGCTCCATTCTCGGAGCAGGGAATGTTGTCCACAATACTGGCTGTTGCCATATGCTTTTTTCATCAAGTTAAAGGGTGCAACTTTCTTTTTTGCTTCCCCCTCCACTGACTCACTCCCCAAATATGTTTCTGGTTAGGATGCCTTGTGACTTCTTCCTGACAGGAGGTTTTCCAGTTTGCAGGCAGCTCTGGGAGTGGCCTCCGTGAGCTCTGAAACGCCCCAGCTCCGGGGAGGAGAGGACGGGTGTCCTGGAGAGGAGGAGCAGCAAGATGCTTACCTGGGGTTTGGGTGCTTGGTGTCTTTTGGGAGCTCTCCTGCCCTAGAAATGGTTTTCCAGAAGCTGGGCGTTCCCTCTGCGGTGCCGTTCGCCTGCGGATTGTTGTGCCTGGGATGTCTAGGAAATGCCCGAGGGAATTTTGATGAGATCTCCCTGCTGGATCCTGTGCAGGGCCAGGAGCTCGACTCGATGATCCTTGCGGGTCCCTTCCAGCTCAGGATATTCCGTGACTCTGATTAGGTGGACTTGGCCTTTTGTCTGTTTATTTTAAGAAATGCTGGAAGTTAAGGATGGGAGATGCTGCCTGGAAAGGATCTTGGAGGGACAGACAGACATGTCCCTCCTGGATTTCCCCTTCTGCTGACCCCCAGACCTTCACCACTGGTGCCAGATTTCCTAAGTTAGGAACCATCTCAGTGCTCCCAACATCCCAGTGTGCAGCTTCCAGCACTTGTCCAATGGAAGGAAACAGCTCCCCAAAAAAGCAGGCTATAGATCACTCCAGGGATGCTTCCTGACCCTGGCCTTGCTCCTGTGAGCAGGGGAGGGGGTGTCTGAGAACCAGGGTCCATTCACACTGGTAGATGTGCATCCCATCCTCACTTCCCAAAGTCCTCACAGCCCAGGAGATGCCAGAGGCCGGGAAGAACAGCTTGGCCTTTTCCAGCTGCAGGAACTGAGATGCTGGGAGTTAAGTGACTGGCCCAAAGCCAAAGTGCTTGGAAACGAGCCCAAATCTTCCTTGTATTAGCTGGGATATGACTGTGTAGCATTCCTTGCCCTGCTGGAAATGTCACCCGTGGTCTCTGAAGCAACTATCCTGCAAAGAACATCTTTTTTTTTTTTTGTTCCCCTGAAATTGATTTTCCTTACAGGACAATCCCCACCCGTTTGATCTTGTGGGATGCAGGAAAGCAGGAACGTGCCAGCCTTTGTAGAGCTTCTCATTTCCTACAGCCTTGCCTGGAAAGTTGACTTGGGGCTTCTCCACGCTGGGAATTTTCCAGAGAAAGTTGTTCCAGCTGAGTGATTCTCCAGCAGAGCATCCCTGGGTGTTGGGGTGACGGCAGGAGACATATAAGGACACTGCAGGGGGTCCCTGCCTGATCCTGGCTCCTCTCCCAGGGAAAAGAAATCTGGATTGTCATTCTCCCTGCCTCCCCTCAGAGAATGGGAGCTGCTCTTCCCTCTGCCACCTGGAATGTCACTTGCCATGACCACAGGCTGTTTGGGGACAGAAGGTGGCAATAGTGGGGTCACCTGTCGAAGCCACCTGAGATCCCAGTGCTGCTCCCAGCACTTGAGCTTTCCTAGGAAGGAGGTCCCATCTTTCCACTGGGCTCTCTTCCAGGAAGGACAGGGCCTTTATAACCACCCCTCCACAGGGAGATCCAGGAGTGACTCCTGCAAGATGGTGCCTAATTTCCGTGTGATCTGATGGAACTTTGGGGGGTTTAATGTGGATTTTTTTTTCCTTAGTCTTTCCAGTGCTGCTATCACTGTTTTTTTCCTGGCCTGGCTCTGTCATCATCCACTGTCATGACTTGGGAGATGGAGGAGGAGAAGGCAGGGGTGTTTCCTTGCAAGGGGTAAGTGTTGGAATAGCCCATCCTTGCTTGGCTGGCAGCATCTCCAGTGCCCAAACCACAGTGGAGAGCTGGAAGAAAAGCCTGGCCACTCCACAACCCTGCAGGGCACTGGAGGCTTGGCAGAAAGGACCCTGGCAGCACAACCTCATGGATGTTGCCTTTTAGAAAAAGGAAAACCTGGATGTGTCAGGATGTTGGCTGTTGGATGGAGGTTTCCCAAAGGCAGACGGTGCTTGGTGTGGAGAGCTTTGGGGAGCAAACAAGGGGATAAATGCCCTGACCCTGGTCATCACTTGGCAGGCCAGGATGACAGAGCAGCATCCTGTTTTGGGATCCCAAATTTTGCCCCAGTGCCTCTGTCCACCCCTGAGAAGGAGGAATTGAACCTCCCACTTGTTGATTTGGTTCCCAAGCCTCTCCCTGTGTCCGTGCTGCCCCTGGAGCAGCAACCCCACCTGAAACCATGACATCCATCATGGGGAATAACCACCCACCCCCATCCTGACAGGACAAGGGGTGATGGTTTCACACTGACACAACCTGGGCTAGTGGAAAATGTCCCTGCCCTTGGCAGGGGATGGAATAACATGGTCTTCAAGGTCCCTTTGAACCCAAACCATTCCAGGATTCTAATCTATGATTTTGTAACCAGTGGGCATGAAGAACCAGGCTGGATGGTTGTGACAGTCTCAGATGTTGGTCCCTGGCTTCATCCCATGTGTCCTTGGTCATCAGAAGAGAGGGACTTTGGGCAAGGGATGGAGTGACAGGACAAGGGGGAATGGCTTCCCACTGCCAGAGGGAAGGGTTAGATGGGATATTGGGAAGGAATTGGTGGCTGGGAGGGTGGGCAGGCCCTGGCACAGGTTGGGCAGAGAAGCTGTGGCTGCCCCTGGATCCCTGGGAGTGTCCAAGGCCAGGCTGGACGGGGATAATTGAAGGTGTCCCTGGCCTGTGGGATTCGGGATTGGAACGAGATGGCTTTTAAATGTCACTCCCAAACCCAAACCATTCTGTGACTCTACAATTCCATGATCTCTCTGCCACGGTGACCTCCTCTGACCCCACAAAATTCCTCCTTCCCAAGAGCTTCCCGAGGGCCTTCAGAGCCACTTCAGAGCATTGACCTGATTTTCTCCTCTTCCCCGTGCGTCTCCAGGATGTTTCCTATCACGCTGCCCTGGGCCTTGGCTTCTCCTCCTCCCACCCTCCCACGGCTGCGTGCAGCGGCGTCTCGCAGCACATTCCTTCGCTCCGTAATCTCCGCCTTGCTATCTCAGGAGCCGACGGATATTTCCACCCCGACGGTGCCAGAACACACTGGCAACCACCTCGGTCTCCGTCCTCCACACACATCCAGCTCCTCGGCACTCGGATACCCTGCCACGTTCAAACAGCCAGGCAGCTCTGGAGGCAGCAGGTTGTTTTTCCTTGCTGGCTGGGTTTCTTTTTCCCCCCCTTTTCCAAACCCCAGCTGGTTCCTGCAGTTTCTTTGCCCTGGTGACTGGGTTTGACTCTTCACGCCGACAGTCCGTGCCGTGTCTGCGGCACCGGAGATGGAAACACACCGCACGGCCGTGGTTTGGCCTCTCCATTCCCCAGGGAGCAGCAGGTCCAGGATGTGCCTGACTATTGCTAATTCCATAAATATCATCCTGCTGCACTTCAGGAGCAATCCCAGAGCAGCTTCCTACGGCTCCAGCTGGCAGCAGGGATGAAAGGTCCTGGTCTTCTGGTGCTTGTCACCTCTCTGCTCCCACCTGGGGTTTGTCACTGGTATTTTTGTTGGTTTAGCAGTCTTGTGCTCTCCATCCTGAGGTCTCAGCCGTCCACAGCTGTGAGGACATGAGTGGATGACCGTGTGGTGGAGTTTGAGCACCCTCAGTGCTGGATTCAGCATGCAGAGAGCACAGAGATTTACCTGCAAATGGGGACTGCAGAAAGTCTGTGTATGACAGTAACTTCAACCCCACTTTTGGAGAGATCACAGAATCACAGAATGGTTTGGAAGATCGTCCTCCAGTTTAAACAACGAGCTGCCAAAAGCTTTTAGTGGCCAGAGAAGGTGGGAGAGCCCTGCTGGCACAGGGTGGGCACACAGACCACCCGGGATGACTCTCCTGGCTCAGCTTTAAAACCCTCTGATGATGATTCCCCTCCCTCCTTCACTCCCTTAGATCCAAACTGTCTCCCCAGAGTGATTATCTGAGTTTTTCTCACAGTGATCTGTCCCACTGCCTTTTGCCCATCCCTTGTGGAAAGAGGGAACAGCATATTTTCTCCCTCTTCCATCCCTCCCTCTCCAGATAAACCCTCTTCCACCTACCTGAAGAAGATATCATCCTTCTTTTTTTTTCTCTAGGGTAAACAGCCTAAATTCTTTCAATCTTTCCTCATCCATCCCCCTCATGGGTCCCCAGGATCTGCTGATGAACTGGGATGAGGGTTCCCATGCCCCTGCTTTGCAGGGGATGTGGGGCTGCACCAGGAACTGCTGGAGCACCACAGCACCCTCAGCTGCAGTCACTGTGTGTCTCCCAGGAGCTCACAAGTCACCTCAATTTCACGTTTCAGGGGGGTTCCAGGGATTCCCAACATGGTTGCCCATTCCTGGCCAGCTGAGAGCCCACCTCTCCTTCCTACAGGAGCTGCCAATGCTTCCCCAGCTCTGCCTGGAGACCAAGTTCCTCCCACCCGGCTGATTCAATAACATCCCCCTTATTAACCCACCCCGATGTGCTCTGTCTCTATTTTCCAGCACTAACTGCATTACCCTCCCGCCTGCATCCGACCTTTCTGGTGAAGGCTGAGGCTGGAAAAGCACAAAACCATCCAGCTGTCTGGCCATTATCCATCTCCAGCTTCCCCTGGCACAACAGGCTCCCGAATCTGCTCAGGGGATGCAGCTACACGGGGCATCTGAGAGGCAAACAAAAGGTATCACCCCCTTCAGGAGATACTTTGATTTCCTGGTTGATGTTCCCCAGATCCCTTTATTCAGCCCGGAACACTCCAGTGATCCACACGGAGAGACACGGATGTGACCAGGAAATCTGAGCCTGGTGTCCATCAGGGCACTAACCCTCCCACGTCCCTGCAGCTTCCCCGTGTTAATTTCCTTGGAAAAGGAAGCAATTTGGGGTTATTTTTTAACCACTCCTGCACACAGGGAATGTTGTGCTTTTCCACAAAGCAAGCCACACCAGCCATCCCGGGCGATGTGATCCCGGCTCCAGCAGGGAGCTGCACCCTCAGTGGTTCCAGGCCCTGCTGTGGGTCCAGCCTTGGCTTCTCCAGCTGTAAAACAGGCAGAAAATTGCTGGAGTTTCCTTGGCTGTAGCCATTTGGACTGGGATATGACCAGGGAATCTGTGCCCATAGAGGGCTGCTCACACACCTCCCAAACACAGCGAGAGGAGCCAGGATATGAAATCCCAAAATCCCAGAATGGTTTGGGTTGGAAGAGACCTTAAAACCATCTAGTTCCAGCCCCCTGCCATGGGCAGGAATACTTGGTTTTGGTTAAAAACAAGGCAGAAGAGCAGTCTGGGGAGCCCCATGGACCCACAAGCAAAGCGGCTGTAGGAGACGATGCTGAGTCGCTCCCCCTGAGCGTGTGATTTGGGGTCTGGGGGCAGTTTGGGGGATCCCCAGAGGGTGAAAGTGTCCTGCTCCATCAGGGCTGAGCCCCCAAACACCCCACAGTGCCACAGGTGCCCCCGTGGTGTCGGTGCTTTGCTCAGGTGCCCTTATCACCCGGCGCTTGCCGAGCTCTGACGTGAGAATTGATAAAAACATTCCCTCGGGGCTTTTTGTTCTCTGGCAGTGTAGGAGACAAAGCGGCCAAACCCTGTCCTCGGTGCCCTCCTGCTCCTCCTCCTTCTTCTCCTCCTCCTTTCCCTCCTCCTCCTCCTCAGCTTCCCGCAGCAGGGGTGGGATTTATCGGGAGAGTGTGATTTATAGGACAGGTGTGATTTATGGGGCTGCTGCTCTTCTTGTTTGGCCTTCGGGGCTCTGCAGCCTTGGAGAACTCCCTGCACTGGCGTGGCTTGCTTGGAGTCCCTTATTCCTGAGGTTTTGGATGCTTCCGGGATCAGACAATGGGAATGAAGTGGTGGTGTTTCTGCTGCCAGACTCTCCTTCCTTCAAGCTGGGCTTGGGGGCAGTGGGCCCCCTCCCTGGGGAGCTCAAGGCATGTGGATCCTTCCCAGGATGCCACATAAAGGACAGGTGTGAGATTTTGGGAGATAATTGACCCACAAGTGTGTCCCAGCTGTTCTCGACATCTGGGTTTCCTCACTCTGACCCGCTGAGATGCTGCTGTTGTATCCCTGCTCGTGGGAATGAAGAATAAACCCACCTCAGAGTGTTTTCTGGGGCTGTGGGGTGGGGACAGGACCCTGGCACCAGGGTTGGTGGTGCAGCCAATATGGAGCATCCCAGAGCAGATGGGTGGCCCAGGCTGGTGTTTCTGGATGTTCCACAGTGGGAAAATCATCCCAGTGCCTCCCCATCCTCATGTGCCTTGGGTGCCACTGGACAGCCCATCCCCAGGGCTGGATTTGCTTCTCCATTCCACAGTCTGGTGATTTTCGCGCTCCAGAGCGAATTCCAGGGAACATCCATAGGGGTGGGAGTGGTCCAGCACATCTCAGGGATGTGTTGTTCCCCAACAAAGCCTGACTGATGAGCTTCACCTCGCCCTGAGAGAGGGACAACCTGGCTGGGAGCCAGTTTTCCCCGGGGCCGTTGGGGAAAGGAGAGCTGGGGCGGGAGAGATAAGGGATGTGTCGGTGCCAGGGCCGGGGTGGGGTCGGGGGTTGATGCTGCAGCACTCGGTGGTGGTGCCGGCTGTGGGGCTGCCACTTTGGAATGACACAGGACAGGCCTCCACAGGGTGCTGGGGACACTTTTCCTCCCCTCCTGCCTGACCTGGGAGACCTGCAGGGTGCTGGGTGCCAGCACAGTGTGCATTCCCACAGCTCCGCTTCCCATCCAGTGACTGCCCCAAACGGGCCTGAATAGAAGCTGTGAATAATTGATGGTGTGACTGGGGGAATTTTTCTTTCCCTCCCACTGTTTGGCCAGCTCTGTGGATGAATGTCAGATCCACCAGATGAATTATTTGGGATTTTTGGTGCTTCTTTTTGCTGGCTAAGAGTGGATAAATGACGCCGGGTGTTTCTTCTGACACCCCAGAGTCACCAGCCCCGGGGATGGTGATTGAGTGTTGCGTGACATTTGGATTTTCTTTGAGCTCCTGCTCCATGGGAGAAATCCAGCCTTCCAGCCTGGACTTTGTATTTGTAGAAGCAAATGAATAGGAGGCCTTCTGGAGGTGGAGAAAAGCCAGAACGGGAGAGGCAAAGGCTCAAAAATTCTGATGGACAATAGAAAGTGGTTTAATATGTTGCATATTATGGGAGAAGAGGGGGTGTGGGAGATGTTTGAGCCTTTGGAGGCGATGGTCCAACATCCCTGGGGGTTCTGGAGGTGTTTGAAAGATGGATGGGGATGGCAGCAGCTGAGAGGGACACGTTCCTACATCCCTGTGCAGCAGTTACTGCTGGAAGTCATGAGGTGACATTAAGAGTCCAAGGTGAGGATGGTGAGTGGTACCAAACCCATCCCTCAGGCACAGGTGATGCAAAGGAAGATCAGCAATGGGAAGTGGTCCTGGGAGTGGCTGTTGGGAGACACTCAGGCACCAGGAAGAGAGCTGGAAGCATATTTTCAGCCTTGTGGATTAATCAGCTTCTAGGAGCATTTACCTGGGATTTATCCAACTTTTCCAGCACGTGGGCTCAAGTTAACAACTCCCTCTGGCTACAGCAGATGTTTTAGGATGCTCCAGGACCCACCAGCCCTTTCAGGGGGACACAAAGTTCAAGGACCCTTCTGACCCTGGGGACAACTGGTCAGAGAATGATTTGGGGCACGTTGCCTTCTTTGTAGGCCAAGGCAAGAGTCACACTCAGCAGAGGCCACTGTGGCAGCTGGAAACATCAGAAGGACATCGAAAAAGAATAAAAGATAAACGACGGCACAGGGATTAATGTCAACAGGAAATAATGTCTGACACAGGCCGAGCCAGGAGAGCAGCAGAGTGGCGTGTTATGAAGATTGCTGGGGAAAAAACCTCCCAGCCTGAGGCTTCAAGAGCTTAATTGAGCCTAATTCCTGGAAAGAAGGTGAGGAGCGGACAGAGAAGAGCCCTGCAGCCGGGCTTGTCCTGCAGCACAAGCCGGGCAGGCTCTGGTGTGCTGTGGCTGATGTCAGGATCCTGCAGCATGGAAATGAGGTGAGATTTTGTAGCTGCAGGGCAGAGAAACCTTGGCTTGATTTACCCAGGGAGGAGGTTCCTCGCCCCGCCTTTGTGTCTCTTGTCTGAGCACAGCCATCTCTTGCAGGCTGGGATTTATTCCAGATGCTGCCAGGAGAAGTTGTGGCTGTTCCATCCCTGGAAGTGTCCAAGGCCAGGGTGAACAGGTCTTGGAGCAACCTGGGCTAGTGGAAAATGTCCCTGCCCATGGTCTTTAAGGTCCCTTTGAACCCAAACCATTCCAGGATTCTAATCTATGATTTTGTAACCAGTGGGCATGAAGAACCAGGCTGGATGGTTGTGACAGTCTCAGATGTTGGTCCCTGGCTTCATCCCACGTGTCCTTGGTCATCAGAAGAGAGGGACTTTGGACAAGGGATGAAGTGACAGGGCAGAGTGACTCCATCACAATGACTCCATCCCAGGGCAAGGGGGAATGGCTTCCCACTGCCAGAGGGCAGGGTTAGATGGGATATTAGGAAGGAATTATTGGCTGTGAGGGTGGTGAGGTCCTGGCACAGGTTGCCCAGAGAAGCTGTGGCTGCCCCATCCCTGGGACTGTTCCAGACCAGGTTGGACAGGGCTTTGAGCAACCTGATCACAATCACAGGACAGACTAACCCTCCCCATCTTAAGTGCCTCTTCAAGATCCTCATCACAAATCCCACTCATCCTTTCATTCCAGGGACACTGGATTAACTCCATGCATGGCCCAGGTGATGGCACAGGTACATGACAGCATCACTGCTCGGCACACACATCCACAAAAATAAAAGAGCCACGCCACATGGACATTTCCGAAATGACAAAATCAGGGAAGAACAAACGTGACCAGGAATAAACAAGGAAGCAGAGTTACCCAGCATGTTTCCTTTGCCAGGAGTCTGACCTTGTCTCTGCTGGGAAATGCTCATTTGTGAAAAGGGAACCTTGGCTACGTCTACCAGACGCTTATGAGTGGAAGGGGATGAAGAGAGAGAGGGGTTGGAATGAGATGGTCTTTAAGGTCCCTTCCAACCCACACCTTTCCATGATTCCATGATTCTGTGAAGCAAAAACCCCTGTGAAGAGCAGCACTACCAGTGGCAGCAGGTTAGGAGGTGCTGGAGACACAAAACGGGCTGGAGGGAATAACTGGCAACTGCATTCTCTCCCTTCTGGGGTTTTCTTCTGAAGCATCATCATTAAGGAAGAGCTGCAGACAGGGAATATCCAGACCCAGGTGAAGTGGAAGGGTGACAGGGGGTGCCCACCACCAGGTCATCTGAGGGGATTTCTCTGCCTCTGGAGAGCCAGGAGCTCAGTCCTGCTGCTTTTCCAGCTCGGATCACCCAGCGAAGGCACCAGCACGCACAGGGCAGAGTTCCATGGCTGGTCACCCTGGGAAGAGCCAGTCCGACCGGCTTGCCCGGAGCAGCCAAGCAGCAACACCAGCAGGAACCAGCAGCTGCTTCAACAACTGCCCAGAAGAGTTTAAAAACCAAAATAAAGGTCATGAGCACACACACACACACACACAAAAAAGGGGGGGATAGGAAAGATATTGAGGTGCTGGAATGGGTCCAGAGAAGAAAAACTAGGTTGGTGAAGGGACTTGAACACAAATCCTGTGAGGAGAGGCTGAAGGGGCTGGGGGTGTTTAGTCTGGAGAAGAGGAGGCTCAGAGGTGACCCCATCACTCTCTATAACTACTTGAAGGGGAGTTATAGACAGGTGGGGGTTGGTCTCTTCTCCCAGGCAGTCAGCAATAGGACAAGGGGGGCACGGGCTTAAGCTCTGTCAGGGGAAATTTAAGTTAGATATTAAAAAAAAATTCTTTACAGAGAGAGTGCTCAGGCATCGGAATGACATGCCCAGAGAGGAGGTGGATTCACCGTCCCTGGAGGTTTTTAAACTGAGATTGGCCGTGGCACTGAGTGCCCTGAGCTGGTAAAGGGACTGGAGCTGGATCAAGGGTTGGACTTGATGATCTTGGAGGTCTTTTCAACCCGATCGATTCTGTGACTCTATGAAAACTAACTGAATAAACCCACGAGGGGGAAGTGGCCGCTCAGCTCCATGATTTCCCGAGAATGCCCACTGAGCCGTTTCGTGGGAAAAGCATCCCGGTTTCCCCGAAGCAGGGGCAGGGGGAGCGGCGGGCAGGTCTGGTAGGTGTCATCGCTGTCCCGATGGAAGCGGCCGCGCGTTTCGGCACCTTATTTGGCCATTGCTGCCTGCAGGGAGCGAGGACTTGCTGCAAACAGTGGGAAGAGCCCTGGGGATGCTTGGCTGCCTCTGACGCAAGAGCCCAGCCGGTGCATTTTTGACCTTGCTTTGCCTCTCGGCCGAGCGCCGGAGATCGCGGTGCCTCTCCCTCCGCACACCCACCGGCCCGGGGATGGGAAGGGCAGGGGGAGCGGCTTCCCCGTCCTCAGGGGAAGAGGAACGAGTGTGTTTAAGGGCAGGAGGAGCCGGCAGGCTCTGCTCGGGGCTGCAGTCAGCTGTGCTGAAAGGTTACTCGCTCCGCGGAGCCGTATCCAATTGCATCAGCTGGGAACCGCGTCCAGCACGCCGGGCTGAGAGTAACCCTTTCTATTTATTGCCCTATTGTTTGGCGCTGGAGGGACACGCAGATACCATCTGGGAAGGCTTTGTTGTTACGGGCCGGCTTTCCCCTGCGCTCCAAAGTCACCTCTAAGTTTCGCTCCCGCTCCCGAGTTTGGGGGGATTGGGATGGGGGGTTGTGCTGACGGGGATTGGGGCGCCGGGAGGATTTGATGGGGAAGGTCGTCTGCTCTGTCCTCCCTCTGTTCAGGGCAACATCACCCAATCTCCTTCTGGCAGCAGAAGTCCAAATCCTTGGGTAAAACCTGTTTTAGACCGCCCAGAGCAAGCTCAGGAAAGGTTTTATTAGTGCGGATGATAAAGCAGAGGAACAACATTTTATAAATATCTCCATTATAACAGCAAAGTGACAAACGGGAAAACTTCACCCTTTGAGGGGGTTTGTTGGCTCCACGGCACCAAAGCAACCTTGTCCAGGGAAAGGTATCCCTGCCCATGGGAGGGGGTTGGAATTGGATGTTCTCCAAGGTCCCTTCCAACCTGAACCATTCCATGATTCTGTGCTCCTAAAGTTCCCGTTGCCATTCGCAGCGTGGGATGCGGGAATGGTGCTCATGGAGGCAGCTCTGGGCTGGCAGAGCCAAACCCGAGGCTGCCGGGGAGGGCCCGGCTTTCCTGGGATGTGAATTCCCACCGCCCGGCACCGTGTGGGACACATCCACCTCAAACCACAGCCCCTTCCGCGCGGCGCCCGCTCAGGAAGCCCGCTTGCCTGGCGGGATGTGTGTATCGCTGGGTGGAGAGCTACAGGAAGCGGATAATATTTTTTTTTTTCCTCCATTTGTGCCACTTCAGGCTCTTTTATTTAAAGACAGTTCCCATTTCTCAGATTCACAGATGATGAGGATGGAGGGAGCCAGCCCATCGCCCGGCCTCGGCGCGGGCACGGACTGCTATGCCAAGGTAGGGCTTTGCCGAGTGGGAAGGGTTTTCCCTGAGTTTTGGGGCCAATGTTAAAAACCACCCTAAAGGGTGCAGAGTGGGCATGGCTGCCACGGAACCCACGTGTGTTTGGGTCCCACCGGCTTAAAGGGATGCTCTCCCGGCCACTCCTCAGTGCCAAACTCTGCATGCCCTGGGATCACTGGCCATGAGCTGAGCCAGGCCAAGCCAGGCTGGGATGAGCCCAACCAGGATGAGCTGAGCCGAGCTAGGGTTGTGCTGGGCTGGGGATGAGGAGGACAGAACCGAGCTGGGATGGGCCAATGTGAGCCAAGCTGGGCTGTGCTAAGCCAGGATGAACCGGGCAGGGATGAGCTGGGTCGGGCAGAGACAGGTTGGAGAGCCAGGCCAGGCAGAGCTGAGCCGAATAGAGGCAAGCCAGGCATAGCCAGGCAGGGATGATCCCAGCCCGGCCGGGATTATCCCAACCAGGCTGGGCAGAGCTGGGATGATCACAGCCGGGTGGGGATGATCCCAGCCAGGTTAGGACAATCCCAGCCGGGTCAGGATGAACCCCACCAGACCGGGATGATCCCAGCTGGGTTAGGATGATCCTGGACGAGCTGGGTTGATCTCAATCGGGTTAGGATGATCCTAGCTGAGCCGGGACGATCCCAG
>VXBX01000163.1:113042-126998 GCA_013400415.1 Scytalopus superciliaris | reverse complement strand
ATATAAATATATATATATAAATATATATATATATAAATATATAGATTTGAGGGATGGTGTAATGAAAAGCCATTTTTCCCTGTCAACTTCCCACATGTTACTAGACCAGAGCAGGGATAATCCTCATTAAACCCACCTCTGGTGCTCCCACATGGCTGGGAAAGAGCCAGGACCAGCTAATTCAGCTCCTATGGAAAAACACCCCGTGGGATGGATGGATGGCCTTTGGTTCTGCCGTGGTTTGTTCCAGAGGGGGCTGGTCCTTTGGGATTGCTCCCGTGGGAATGCTGAAGGCTTGAATCCATTGCTCTAAAAGCCATCATTGATAATTAAGGCATGAGCTGGACCCTCTGCTGTGGCTGCATCCGCTGCTGCTCCAAAGGGGAAGAGCTTTGCAGGGAAACCACTTTCAGCTGCAAACCTTTGTCTCTCAGAATCCATGAGAAATCCAGGATCCAACGTGCAGAATTCCCTCTGTGCCTGCTCAGGCTTATGCAGGAGCTTTTTAGTAATCTGTCTCCAATGTTAATGTGATGGAGGTGTCTGTAGGCTCTTTGCTATCCCATGGATTTAATCCTGGCTCTGTGTGGGAAAGGGCATCTGGTCCTACCCCACAGAAGCCTTTCCCAAAGGCAGAGACTGCCCCTGCTCTCCAAATACCCATCCAGTGGGGTTTCACCATGCTCTGGGAAGGGGGGGAAAAAAACAGATTTATTCTGTCTTACCAGGGCTCTGTTGTCCTGAGCAGTGCAGGAAAGGAGAGCCCATCTGCCATAGGGGATATCCCAAAATAACAGGGAAAATGCAGTGTTTATACAGAGCTGGAGACTTGTATACTCCTGCTGGTAAGTCCTGAGCTCGCCAGGAGAGCTGCCAAGTGTCGGGAGCACTCCTGGAGGAAAGAGCTGCAACAGCTTCTGCAGAGCAGGAAAGGGACCTTTAAAAGCCATGGATTGGCAGAGGGGAGAGCATTTGGAGCTCCAGCTCCGGGGATAAATGGGATAAATGGGCTATAGGGCAGGGTGGATGGGGCTGCCCCAATTTCCTTTGCCCTTCACCCAAGTGCAGCTCCGTTGTTTGAGTGGTGATTGTGTGTGTGGGCTTTGTGAATTAAAATGCACTCCCAGTGCATCTCAATTAAGGCTGATATTCTGCTGCTGGAGTTCTAGGTGGGAATTTAGTGGTTGCTGTGGGAATTAAAACCTGCAGTTGGAATTAGTGCTGGACAAGCTGGTGGGATGTGACTGCGGTGAGGCGCCGGCTCGGGTTGAAGGCTAAGGATGTGTCAGGTTTAAAGCACTTTACTGAGCAGCCCTTTGCTTCTTCTCATAATGCTGTGTCCTCACAGAGCTCTTTGTGTGATTTAAGATGCTTCTTGCATTCCCAGGACCATCTGAATGGCTTTCCAAGGGGAACAGCTCCGTGGGGTTTGCTGTACAAAACGTCCTGAACGTCGCTCGTGCCACGTCTCTGCCTCTTGGCACAGTTTTAGGGAGGCAAATGCAAAACAAGGTTTTTCCTGAAGGGAAAAAAAAATCTCAGCTGGGTTTTTCCCAGCCCCCTCCCCAGGCTCCCAGGAGCCAAGGTTTCGGTTCAGGCAGCTCGGGAAGGTGGGGGAAGCAAGGGAGCAGGGGTTATTTTTGATGCCGGGAAGGAAGTGCTGTGCTTCCCTTTCCCGCGGGTGGTGCTGCTGGGGTTGGGCTCCTGGAACTCCCTGTCCCCAGCCCCTGCTCCAGCTGATGGTGACAGCTCCAGCTCCCACTTCCCTGCTGCTTTCACCTGGCAGATTCCGTGCCTGGAAGGGGAACAGCAGTGACAGTGATTTGTTGTGACCCTTGCACACTGTGCAGGTCATTTCATGGAATCCTGGAATGGTTTGGGTTGGAAGGGACCTTAAAGGTCATCCAGTTCCATCCTCTGCCACAGACAGGGACACCTCCCACCAGCCCAGGTTGCTCCAAGCCCTGTCCAACCTGGCCTTGGACCCTCCCAGGGATCCAGGGGCAGCCACAGCTTCTCTGCCCAACCTGTGCCAGGGCCTGCCCATCCTCATAGGGAAGAATTCCTTCCCAATCTCCCATCTAGCCCTGCCCTCTGACAGTGGGAAGCCATTCCCCTTGTCCTGTCCTTCCAGGCCCTTGTAAATAGTCTCTTTCCATCTTTCATGTACTGGAGGGTCACCCCAAAGCCTTCCCCTCTCCAGGGTGAACAATCCCAGTTCTCTCAGCCTTTCCTCATTGGAGAGGTGTTCCATCCCCCTGATCAACCTGGTGGCCTGCTCTGGAGTGGCTCCAACAGGTCCATGTCCATCATATTTCAGAGCTCAGAGGAACTTCTGGATCTACAAACAAAGATGTTCAGCCAGGCTTTGGACCTGTATAACCCTTTAAACTCAGAGTTTGGCTTCTCTACAATGAATCTGCAGTGCTTGGAGACTTAACTGAGCCCTGATAAATATGAAATGGCCAGTTGATAAATTGCTAATAGTTGATAAATATTAATAAGTCGATCAATATGACGAGGTGATAAATATGAATTGGCCAAGGACTGACAGGAGTTGATGGGAAAAGCCTGAGCTGAAACAACAAGCCTTGTCCCAAAACTGTAACAAATCAGTAACTCATGACTTGGGACCCTGGTGAAGATTTACAAACCCTTGAAGGTTTAACCAGGCTCCTGCCATTTCCTGGCCTGCAAGGATTGCTCCAAGCCATCCTGGATCCCAAAGGTTCTCATCAGGATGTTCAACTCAACCCCACAAGGCAGCTGCTAAACATTTGCCAACCTCTTTTATATATAACTGCCCCGTGGGACAGGCACAGACCTTTCCCTTCCCGGCTGTACCCAACATCTCACTGCTAATTCCAAGTGTTAATTACTCTCAGGCCCAAAGATGAGGCTTTGTGCTGTGGCCTGGAAGGTTAATCTGCAGCAGAAACCCAAATCCCCTCTGTTAGGCATAAATGTTTAGTGATTCAAAACTCCTTTTTTCTTTCCTCCCCCTGATTTTCGGTGCCAGCTGGTTCAGCTTTCAGTAGGGCAGAAGTTGGACCTTGTTACCAGAGTCCATTGTAATGATTTCTGGGATTTTTCTCCTAGTGGCCAAGGCTTGTGCAAGTTTGCATGCTTTTCTATATTTGGGGTTGTTTAATTTGATGGTACAAAGCTGTTGAAAAGCCCAGCTGAACGTTTGCACTTTCTGGAGCTGTGATTGTGCTGTGGAGCCAGGAGCTCAAAGGGAAAAAAGGAGCAGCTCCTGCTGGGTTTTCTCAGGAACCCCAAGCTCGAGATCCCACTTTCAGAGGTTCATTTGTCACGTTGTTCTCATCTTGGTTAAGTTCATGCATGGCATGTGGGGATAATCTGCACGGAATCACAGAATCTCCTGAGCTGGAAGGGCCCCACAAGGATCCCCCAGCCCCACTCCTGGCCCTACACAGACACCCCAACAATCCCACCGTGGTGTTGGTGCTGGAGTGTGTTCCTTGGCCCCTTCAGCCTGTTGGGTGGTGTGTCTGCTGCCACTGCCCTTGGATTCTTCTGGGTTTGCTCCTGGCTTTCTGGCTGGTGCCCTGCATGAGCATCGCTCCTGAAGGATTCAGGCAGCAGCTGTTGGAATAAGTGTCATCTGGTGGTTGGAAACTGAAGTATTGTGTTCGTTTTATTAATTTAGTTAAATATGATCTTTAATAACCTGGAAAATAGGAAAATTCAGATAATCCACATGCAAAGTCTATAAACTGAAAACTCACTGGTAACTCTTCAAATTTCCAATACTGAGTGCAGAAGTGTCCCTGTAACTTGTCCTGCAGCCTCTTGAGGTTCCCCTGTGCATCCTGCATGACATCTTTGCTTTTGCCTTTGAAATGAGAGTTTTGGCTGGTGCCACCAATGCTGACATGTCAGTACTTTTGGGTATGGAGGGTTTGGGCTAAGCAGAACTTCGCAAAGTGCTGGATCATTCATTTCCTTCCCTTCTCTTTCTCCTGCGTGTTCGGGGGATGTTGCATCATCAGTGGTTGTTGGACTGGGAGATGCTCTGCAGGAATGGTATGGGGCCATTGGGGGAGCAGGACGGGGGTTAGTTAAAAACATTCCAGGTGTTAGCAGAAAACATTCCAGGTGTCAGGGAAAATATTGCACAGTGTCTGTGTTTCAGAGTTATTACCATGCCTTGGTTCCCCAAATGGTTCCCAACTTGGAGGTGACCTTCAGAGACCCCACAGTTCCATCCCTCCACCCATTCCCCCCTTCCATCTCCTGGAAGGAGACATGGCTATTGGGTTTTGCACTGTTGCTCCTTTGGGATGCAACTCTTAGTTTCATTTGGAAATGTTCCAGGGTCTTCTCTGTATAACCCAAAAGTCTTGGGAGCAAATAGGGAGTTTCTCTTGAATTGTCCTTGCAATTTCCATGTGTGCCAGGGTGGCCGGGCTCACCTTTGGATAGCACAGGTGTCCTGGATGGTGGGGATGGGGAAAACCCAAGAATTGATAGTTATCCCAAAAAAACCTGTGCAAAAATCCCTCCCGAGGAAGGTGTTGGGTCACTCATGAGCCTTTGGCTTCGTGTTCCAGCCGGGATCACTGTCGGGCCGAGCGATCCATGGACAGTTGTGTTCATCCTGATTCCCCTTTGGTTTCTTCCCTGCTTTTATATCCGTGGTGGCTTCAAACTAGCCTTGAGTACAAGCAGTTGTTTGTGTCTGAAAGGGGCTGCTGGAGTTTTTCGGATGGATAGTTGCCTCTCAGTTAAACACATTTCAACTTCCTTTGTCCTTTGAAGGCTAATTCTGCTCCCGCTTTTAACTGAGGGAAAAAATGGCTTCTTTGTTGTAGATGTCAAGAAGGACTGGTCGGATCACGCGCTGTGGTGGGAAAAGAAGAAAACTTGGCTCCTTAAAACGCACTGGACGTTGGATAAATACGGGATACAGGCGGATGCCAAGCTCCAGTTCACCCCTCAGCACAAGCTGCTCCGCCTGCAGCTGCCCAACATGAAGTACGTCAAGGTGAAAGTCAACTTCTCCGACAGGGTCTTCAAGGCCGTTTCTGACATCTGCAAAACGTTCAGTAAGTGCTGGGAAACACCCACAGGGCGCTTGGCGTTCGGTTTGGTTCCTGCCTGTGCTTTGGTGCACGGGCTTGGCTTGGAAATTTCCTAAATCCAGTGGTATTGTCGGGCTTTAAACACCCTGCGGTCACTTGGGCATCATCAGCCTGGATGTCCACTCTGTTTCCCTTCCCTACCCTTTTATGTGCAAATCCTTAAATAAAGGGCCCAACTGAACCAAAAACTTACCAAAAACGCATTCTTTGTGCCAGGTTCTCTCCCACAGCAAGGCTGTCCTCAGGTTGGTTGCAGCTCTGCTTGATGTTAAAGCTGCTGGTGTTGGGTCGTAATCTTTTTTCCCCTGCAAATTGATGTGCTGGATGAAAAACAAAAGCCTGAGGTGGGAAACCTGCCAACCCTGTGGGTTCTCTCCTAGTGGAAAATCACATTAGAGATTAAGTGATGATGCTTCAGTGTAAAGCTGTCTGGTGGAGGGAGGGCACCGAGTCTTGCTGTCTCCACCTCGACTCCTCTTCACCTTTTCCATGTTGAGGAGGAGCCCAGAAGAAAGGAGGGATCATTCCCTACCGTGCACACAGGGTTTGAATCAGTCTGCTGCTTCTATGCATCACTTTCTACCCATCCCCACAAATCCCTCATCCCAAAAGCTGCTGTTTCTTCCTCCCCACCAAAACAAAACCCCAACGATGAGATGGTAATTCCACCCTGAGGAACTCAAGCGCTGCGGGCTGGAGTCTTCCCCTCCAGAAAGAGCCTGCCACCCAGCCTGGGCCGTAGTAAATCTATTTGTGCTCTCAGAAGGCAGCTGAGGTTGCTCTTGGCTGACCCAGTTGCCTGGTGAGGCAGGAAGAGCTCGGCCGTGCGTGCTGTGGCCGCTTCGGTCGGTATTTATAGCTGGTCACGGAATCTTTGCTGTTTCTTTCCTGGTGTTCTCTGGTGCCTTTTAAGATGCAAATACTGGGTGAGTTCTCCTTAAAATAGAAAAGGCTTAGCCAGCATTGTTTTGGAGTGGATTTTGCTTCTCCCCCTGTGTCCTGCTGGCATTTCTGATGCCGTGCTAGACGGGGAGGTCACTTGGTGGCTGGTGAGTCTCTCCAGCAGTGAGTCATGTCAGGAAGTTCTGATGCATCTCATCACGGAACAGAAGATCTGCTGCTGATGCTGCTGAGCAGCCGGAGCCTTACATGGGCCTGAAGTGGCTTTGTCTTCCCTTCTCAGTGTATTTATGAACAAACCAGCAGAATAATCCTAATATTTAAAGATCTGGAAGGGGGAGAAGCTGCTGGGAGAGCAGCAGCCCAGCTCTCGGAGCAGGCAGCAGTGACACATCCATCTAGGATGGTCCTGACTTCCATGGCATCCAGCATATTGAAATTAATGTTCCTCATTTTGGGGGAAAGCAGGATTTTTTACTGGAAACTTCACTTTCCTTTTAGTGATTGTTCCCAGCCTGAGCTCTTTGAGGAGAGAGAGAAACTTTGTGGCCAAATACAGTGATTTAATCTTGTTTAGCCCTTGCTTTTGTGTTTACTGGAAGCCAGATGTCCAGCAGAGCTACTGGGAAGATGGTGACATTAGCTCAACATCAGCTTGAGGGGATTGGGATGTGTGGAGGCAGCAGTTTTGGAGCTGGAAGGGCTGGGATACTCTTCCCTGGACCAGAGAGGTATTTAGATGCCTGTACAGATATATAATATAGGTGTTCAAATGACATTGTAGGTGTCCAAAGACAGTTATTTATAATACATATATTGTAAAAGTGTATATTTCGTATTAGGGAGGCATTGCTGGCTGGGAGGGTGGGCAGGCCCTGGCACAGGTTGGGCAGAGAAGCTGTGGCTGCCCCTGGATCCCTGGAAGTGTCCAAAGCCAGGTTGGATGGGGCTTGGAGCAACCTGGGCTGGTGGGAGGTGTCCCTGCCCATGGCAGGGGGTGGAACAAGATGATCTTTCAGGTCTTTTCCAACCCAGACTACTCCATGATTCTTCTTTTTCCTCTCTGAGTCTGTAGCATTCCCTGCTCAGGCTGGCTGCAGGGAGTTCTCATACCCCATATTAATCAAGCTAATTGTCTTCCCAAGGAAAACTGAGCAGATACTTCAAGGCTGAAGGGTTAACAAAAATGATGGCAGTGTAGTCCTTTTGTCTGCAAATCCCTTGGTTTCTGACATTGGGATCCAGGGAAGTGAGGACAGAACTGTGCCTGTGAGTTGCTCATGGTTAGGCTGTACCTGTTTGCTGTCGTTGCCCCCGGATCACTTAATTACACACCTCAGTAATTTTAGCATAAAGCGTCATTAATGAGTAATTGAAGTAATTCCTGATGTTGCCTGGACTCTGGATGGCTGTGTTTGTAAAATCCTCGATCCAAAAGCAGGAACACACACGGGTGGATTATTTAGGGTCAACCTTTGCTTATATTCCCTTGAAATTGTACCCAGAGGTGTCACCCTTGCAGTGTGTGGTTGATTTTTAGAGAGAAGTCTGTGTTGTTGTGCAGAGGGAAGTTATTCCAGAGGGCAGCTCCCTGTGGCTCCCAGGAGGAAGCCCCGAGGTGGCTGTGGGAAGATGCTGGAGCCACTCGCACATCCCTCACTTTCTTGGAGGTCGTGTGAAGCCGGAAAAAACCCCAGTCTCATTCCCAGTGGTTGGATTGCAGCCCCTCCATTTCCACAGTCAGGAGGGTTAACAGCATGGATTGGCCCTGCCTGTGGCAGGAGCAGGCAGGGTGTGAGAGGAGGGGAGCGAGTTTTGGATGGGATGGGCAGCCCTCATCCAAAGGGTGGCCTGGAATCCTGCCCGGGAGCAGCTGCTGGCAGGAGGCTCCAGCCTGAAGGGCCAGCTTTGATCTGCAATTAAAGAGCAGAGAAAGAGAAAGTAAAACTTCACTTCTATTTCTTTTTTGGAGCAGCAGGGATTTCTGCTTCCTGCCTGACAGCAGGACACAGAGGTTGCAATGGGATGCTTCCGTGGGTTGCCCTCGTCCCACTGGGAGGATATTTCTGCCCAGAAAACAGCCCATTAAAATGCCCAATGTGATTTGATGGGGCTGCACTCAACACTGTATTGGTGTGAGTGGAAATATCCCTGTTGGAAAGTGGGATTTGGGGAGGTAGGAGATGTGGCTCCATTGCAGAGCTCCTGCTAACCCATCATCTGACGTAACAACAAATGGAAAAATCCTCTTTTCCTCCATGGTGAGGAAGAAATTCTTCCCTGTGAGGGTGAGCAGGCCGTGGCACAGGTTGCCCAGAGAAGCTGTGGCTGCCCCATCCCTGGGAGTGTCCAAGGCCATGTTGGATGGGGCTTGGAACAGTCTGGGCTAGTGGAAGGTGTTGGAAGGAGATGGTCTTTGAGGTCCTTTCCAACCCAAACCGTTCCATGATTCTGTGATGGCTTTGTTTGATTCCAGCCCAGCGGAATCACTGATGCCCTTAAGCTGCTTCCTTCCAGCATCCCCTTTCTCCTACTGCTGCCTGTATTTTTTTTCCATATGTCCTGGGAGCACTCAGGGACTCCAGGCAGGCTCTGCTGCTGCACTGTGGGCACGTGGGAGAGGAAAAGCAAACAGCAGGATGTGAGTGTGAAAGTTTTTTCCCATGCCTTGGCGTTTCCTGCTCCTTCTCCTGGGGACACGACATGTGTTGGATCTGCAGGATGAGAGGAGGTGCTGTGACAGCTTGAAGGCTAACATCCTTCTCTTCCTCTGGCTGTGAAGATTAGGGACCTACACTGCCCTCCAGCCTGAGCAGAGGAGCAGGGATCATCCCAGACCGTTCTGGTGGGAGCTGGGAGCGCAGGGAGGAGGATGCGGTGCCGGAGCTGGGAGGAGGCAGCTCTGGGAGGAAACACTCCGAAATTCATGACTGCTCCCTCCCTTACCCACCCTGAGGCTATGTAAGACTGAGAAATTCCCTCCAGGCACTTTTTCTTTTCCCCAGAGTCTCTTAGAGCATCACACCCAGCTCCTGCCTCGTAATCCTCAGAGCTCCGTGTGGATTAGTCACCTGTTTTGGAAAACCAAGTCTGCCAAGCATCCTGTGCCAAGCAGCAACTTCCATACTCACATCCCATCTCAGCATGATCCCCAGCTGCCTGGGGGTGAGGGATGCTGGAAAACTGGGATCCTTCTTGCATGGAGTAAGGGTGGTCCCATCTCAGGGAGCTTGTGGAGACAAGCGAGGAGCGATGGGATGTGGGGAGTCCCGGGAGGGTGATGAGCTGCTTCCCATCTCCTCTCCAGCCCCAAAATAAGGAGGTTCCCGAGATTCTGTGAATGATGGGAAGGTGACAGCCAGCCCTCCTTGCTTCAGCCTCCAGCCACCAAATGCAACCCGAGCCGAGGTGACAGTGGCATTTGGGAGTGGTGGGATGCAAGCCCAGCCCAGGCAAGGCGACATCGTCCCGCGGTCCCGATGCCAAATGTGACCCTACCTTTTTTTTTTCCCCCTTTCCAAACGGTCTCTGCTCCAGGACAGAACGTCCTCTGACTTCTGAAGTATTTGTAATATTTCCACGCCCTCCCTTGCCAAAAGGACTGCTATAAAAAGCCACTGTTTGTTGATTTTTGGGGTTTGTTGGTTTTGTTGGGTGTTTTTTTTTCTTTTTTGCAAAACTGAAACCCTGTGGTGGTCAGAGATGTGCGGCGTTCCCAGGGCTGGAGCCACGTCCCCAGAACAGTTGCTTTCCAGGAGACAAAGCTGTCTGGAGTTCATAGAATCATACAATATCCTGATTGGAAGGGAACCACAAGGATTGAGTCCAACTCCTGGCCCTGCACTGGACAACCCCGAGAGTCCCAAGACGTGTTTATCTGTTATAAACCTCTTAAACCTTCTGTTGTTCCTTCACACCCTGCTGATAAAAGTACTGTTTTTCCTAAAATTATGGAGCCAAATGGAGTGCTGGTAGATGCACCTGAGCGTCTCAGGGTGGGGATTTGGGAAGCCACACCAGCATTCAGGAGGAATTTCTCCATGGAAAGGGTGGTCAGGCATTGGAAGGGGCTGCCCAGGGAGTTTTGGAGTCCCCACCACTGGAAGTGTCCAGGGAACGACTGGACATGGCACTCAGTGCTCTGGGCTGGGGGACAAGGTGGGGATCAGTCAGAGCTTGGACTCGGTAGCCTTGGAGGTCTTTTCCAGCCTAAATGGTTCCGTGATCTCAGGATAAAGCCAGCGGATGTTCAGCATCACGAAGCTGCCCAGGGGAGGCGTTTGTGCGGAGACAGACCCGGTGAGACAGCGGGCAAGGCTTTGCTGCCTTTCCCCACCACGAGCAGAGAGGTTTGGCAGCAGCACAGCCATTTCTAAATATGTCCAGGGGATGGGTGTGGAAGGAAACCTCCCCATTCCCAGAGCTGGCCAAACTGTGGCGTACTCAGCTCCTTCACTGCGAGGCCAGAGTGTTCCTCTGCCAGCGGCGGCGTCTTCCCCTTTTATTGCCTGCCCCTGTTCCCCTGTCGTGCAGGATCCAGAGCAAGCCCAGGAACTGGAGTCAGGGACATAACGAGGTTTAATTACAAAGTGGCTGAAATGGAAAAAAAAAGCCTCTCCATTCTCCCCCCTTCTCCTCACCCCGCTCGTGTTCTGCCTGTCGAGCGGCATCAGGTTGTGTCACCGTGTGAGTCAGTGGATTTTTTCATCCTTACTCTGCTGTTGACAGAGACCCTTTAAATAGACTTTCATCCTGAAGGCATTAGGAGATGCTGGCAGACCCAGTGCTGCTGCCTTCCCTGGAATTACTGGGATTGCTCTTTATGGGCCGATGCAGAGGGTGCAAGTGAATTGTTTTCCTCTGGTTTGTGGGGCTTAATTTAATCGAGTTTAATTGGACTTTTGCTGCAGTTCATCCACTTCAGGGGCAAGGCTTGTAGTGCTGCCTGTGCTCTGAGAGGCATCTGGGTAACGGGAGTCTGGGGATTTCGTCCCACTTATGGAAAAAAACATCCAGACATTCCGTGTTTGTTGACTCTGTGTCTCCAATGGCACTTTTTATTGGCCTTGCAGTAACGTTTGGCTCCATCACTGCTCCCTCCTCCTCCTCTTCCTCCTTCAGCTCTGGGTACCACTCACACAGACATTCACACCACTGCAAACCCCACTGACCCCGTTTTTGGGTGGTTTTGCTCTATCAGCAAATCAGTAAGTCAACAAATGCTTGGATTTTCCATCCAGAATTTGGGAAGGCTCCAACAAACCCCTGCCAGGGGCAGCCCCAGTTGATTGTGTGCCTGCAGGACTCACAGAGTATCTCAGAAGGCTCTGTGGGATGTCCTGACAAAGGTACAGGGCCCCAGCAGCAAGTGGAGAGCTTGGCTCTTGCCCAAATAAATATTTAAGTTCCTGGGCATCTGAAGAACCCATAATAAAATGTTCTGAATGTACAAACCCGGTAAACTCTGCTGGAGGGTGAGGACCTGCCCCATCAGATACTGCCCAGAGTCCAGTTCAGCCACAGCCTTATCTCCAGGCACTTCACAAGTTATGCAAGTCTTTTTTTGGTCTGGGTTCTTTTTTTTTTCCTCTGGTCTCTTTTGCAGAACTTTATCTCGAGTGAAATTATGTTGAAGGGAAGTGAGATACTTAATTCTGTGAATTTGCACCCTGAAGAATGATCTGCAGAAATTCACCCCTTCCAAGGAAAAATGAAGTCTGAAATGGAAGAAAAATGGGACTTGAGGTCTCGTTTTTCTAAGACTCATCCCAGTGATGCACAAAGGCTGAAATGTTCATGAGTCATTGGTTTGAGGCAGCAGTGATCCAGTGCAGAGATATCCCACTTCCCAGACAGAGCCCACTTCAAAACACACTTCCTGGTGGAGGGCGGCTGGATCAACATTAAAGAGAGGATTTCCCCTAAATGCTGTCTGTGCTACAAGTAAAATTAGGGAGTTTTTATGGTTCAAGGGCTAACCAGCTGAACCAGCCCTTTGGCCTTTGAGGGAGCCAGAAGCTGGGTGGGAAGTTGGATGCTGAAAGCTTCTTTGGAGCATTAAATTTCCTTCTGTATCAAAATTTTCTTTAAATTTCAAATTACATATCAGAACTGAATGTTGAAACTAATGTGATTTCCTATAATCTTAATTTTTGGGGAAGTTGGTAAATACTCAGACAGCCCCTTCCAGGCAATGATGTCGTGGCCTGTATGTGGGTGATGCAAGAAATCCATAAATCCTTGTGAGAGGGAAAACCCATCCTTTTTAGCACCAGAACCATCCCTGTGTGTCCCCTGACCCCTTGCTGAGCTGCCTGGTGGGGTCTGGGGACTCTACACCTTGGACAAGAACTAAAATCACCCCTTTTCCCACCCTGAGATGTGGATTTCTCTCCCAACTCTTCCCACCTCTGCTTCCCAGTGCCCAGAGAAGCTGTGGCTGCCCCTGGATCCCTGGGAGTGTCCGAGGCCAGGTTGGATGGACTTGGAGCAGCCTGGGCTGGTGGGAGGTGTCCCTGCCCATGGCAGGGGGTGGGATGGGATGGGTTTTACAGTCCCTTCCAACCCATGATTCCCATCACAACACACCTTGGGGGTTAAAGATGCAGCAGCTGCAAGATTTACTTGGTGGATTTATTGCAAAAGAGCACGGATTGGGAATTTGGCACCCTGTGAGGCAGATAGGTTTTTCTGAAGTCCTTTTTTTTTTGGGTGCAAATGGTGCAGTGCTCTGTGAAGAAAGAGGGTTTAATCCCAGCTCTGCTGTTTGTCTCTGGGTGGGAAATAAATGGGAACAGCTGGGCTGGACACGCTATGAGGGGCTGGATGAGAAATGAGGGATTACACGGGAAAGGGTTTCCCTTCAGCCAGAGGCAACACAGACACCAGTAGGCTCTGGCAGGCAAATGGAAAAGGCTGTTGGGAGTAAAATGGCTTCATCCAAGAGCTGGAAAAATTTCTCTTGGAGGTTGAAAGCCGCCTTTCTGGTCATATTTTGAGCTCTGAAACTCTTCCTTTCAGGCTCAGGCATGACTTGTAATCTCCTTTCCATAGAATCATGGAATGGTTTGGGTTGGAAGGGACCTTAAAGCCCACCCACCCCCTGCCATGGGCAGGGACACCTCCCACCAGCCCAGGGGGCTCCAAGCCCTGTCCAGCCTGGCCTGGGACACTCCCAGGGATCCAGGGGCAGCCACAGCCTCTCTGCCCAACCTGTGCCAGGGCCTGCCCACCCTCTCAGCCAGCAATTCCTTCCCAATCTCCCATCTATCCCTGCCCTCTGGCAGTGGGAAGCCATTCCCTCTTATCCTGTCCTTCCATCCCTTGTGCCAAGTCCTTCTCCAGCTCTCCTGGAGCCCCTTTAGGCACTTGAAGGGGCTTTAAGGTTTCCCTGGAGCCTTCCCTTCTCCAGGCCTAACCCCCACAGTGAGTTTATAAAGCCTTGGAGTCTACAGTCCATCCATGAGATGTTGGGAAGGAATGTTGCTCTTCTCCCCGGGATGCCCCGGCATGGCGAGGATGTGCTGCCTGTGCCGTGCCCCGCAGCCACGTGCTGTTTGGAAGCAGCTGCCCGTCTCCTCGTGTCCCTCTGACACGGGCAGGAACAACTGAAGGGGCTATAAAAAGTCTCTTGGAAATCAGATGGTCAAGCCTTGGGCCGTCTCCAAGAGATTGCTTCCAGGAGCCGGGCTTGGCCCGGAGCCCTTGTGCCGGCCTCCCGGAGCGCTTCCAGCCGAGAGGCTCCAGCAGTTGCTGATGCACCATAAATAAACACGGGAGTCCAAACCTTGCTCCAGAATACCAGGGGAACTCCTGCCTGTTGTCCCAGCAGATTGTTCCTCCGGGAGGTAAGCTGGCTGGGAGAAAGGGGAACGCGTGGAGCTGGCTGGATTCGTGGCTCCAGGTGTTTATTGCTAGAAATGGTCGAAGAGCTGGGACAGTGAAACTG
>VXBX01000163.1:77481-111712 GCA_013400415.1 Scytalopus superciliaris | reverse complement strand
TATATCATTAATACGTAAATCTATGTATTTTTGGCCTGGAAGTGTTCAAGGCCAGGTTGGATAGGGCTTGGAGCAACCTGGTCTGGTGGAAGGTGTCCCTGCCCATGGAACAGCATGGGCTTTAAGGTTTCTTCCAACCCAAACTGTTCTGGTATTCTCTTATATGAGTAAAATAAATATATATAAATACATCAATGAAAATAAAGTTTAAATGGAACAATTCTTATATATAAATGAATTTGAAATTATTGTATGTAGGTAAATATATAAATAAAAAGTTCCCAGCCTGGTATTTCCCAGCTTATTTGCAGTAAGGAAAGATGCTGATGGGGGAGAGCAGGAGCTGGCACAGCCACATCTGCAGTGGGGGTGTGTCCTGCTCAGGTCACGTGCTGGGGACCAAATTCCGGGTTTAATTATAATCCCTTGCCTGGTCCCACTGTTGCCAGCACGTGGTGAGATCCCAGCCCTGTAATTCCCCTTGTTAGGATAATGACTTATTGTCTCCTTCAGCATTCCTCAGGGTGGGAAAATTCAGCCTGGCTGCTCCAGTTCCCCTGGCTCCTGAGCATCATTGCCTCAGGGATGGGATGAGGGGCTGCTTTCCTTAGGGAATCCCAAAGGCAAAGCTTTGCCCATCTCTGTGCAGGTGAGAATTTTGGGGTGCTATGTGCAAAAAACAGAGCGAGGAGCAACACGGGGCTTGAACATGGATAACCAACTGCAGGGGAGATTCCAGAACTCCTTCCAGCCTCAGGCACGAGCCATAATCTCCTTTCCATAGAACCATAGAATCATAGGATCGTTTGGGTTGGAATGGACTGTAAAGCCCATCCCATCCCACCCCCTGCCATGGGCAGGGACACCTCCCACGAGCCCAGGGTGCTCCAAGCCCCGTCCAACCTGGCCTTGGACACTCCCAGGGATCCAGNGGGGGGGGGTAGGGAGGGGGTTTAGTGGGGTAATGTGTGTGTGGTAATGATAAATCAGTGTTAAGTTAAAGCTGAAATCAAAGGAAGCTCATGTTTAAAAAGAAATAAAATAGATACCTATCGCATGAATAAATATATAAATAAAAGCCATAAATTCAAGGAAGTTTATATGCAAAGTATAAAGATATATATATAATATATATATTTTATCTCTATATACAAATATNGGGAGAGCAGGAGCTGGCACAGCCACATCTGCAGTGGGGGTGTGTCCTGCTCAGGTCACGTGCTGGGGACCAAATTCCGGGTTTAATTATAATCCCTTGCCTGGTCCCACTGTTGCCAGCACGTGGTGAGATCCCAGCCCTGTAATTCCCCTTGTTAGGATAATGACTTATTGTCTCCTTCAGCATTCCTCAGGGTGGGAAAATTCAGCCTGGCTGCTCCAGTTCCCCTGGCTCCTGAGCATCATTGCCTCAGGGATGGGATGAGGGGCTGCTTTCCTTAGGGAATCCCAAAGGCAAAGCTTTGCCCATCTCTGTGCAGGTGAGAATTTTGGGGTGCTATGTGCAAAAAACAGAGCGAGGAGCAACACGGGGCTTGAACATGGATAACCAACTGCAGGGGAGATTCCAGAACTCCTTCCAGCCTCAGGCACGAGCCATAATCTCCTTTCCATAGAACCATAGAATCATAGGATCGTTTGGGTTGGAATGGACTGTAAAGCCCATCCCATCCCACCCCCTGCCATGGGCAGGGACACCTCCCACGAGCCCAGGGTGCTCCAAGCCCCGTCCAACCTGGCCTTGGACACTCCCAGGGATCCAGGGGCAGCCACAGCTTCTCTGCCCAACCTGGGCCAGGGCCTGCCCACCCTCACAGCCAGCAATTCCTTCCCAATATCCCATCTAATCCTGCCCTCTGGCAGTGGGAAGCCATTCCCTGTGTCCTGTCCCTCCATCCCTTGTCCCCAGTCCCTCTCCAGCTCTCCTGGATCCTCTTTAGGCCCTGGAAGGGGCTCTCAGGTCTCCCTGAATCCTTCTCTTCTCCAGGTGAACACCCCCAGCACTCCTATCTTCTTTTCCCAATCCAAGCTGTATTTCAGAGCTCTCCAACCTTTCGGCAGCCCTTCCCATTGCAGTGGGACAGCTCCGTGTCCAGGTCACTGCTTTTCCAGGTCAATTCCCACAAATCAAGTGAGCCCAGTTTAGAGCAGACAGAGGGTTTTCCCCCCTCCTGGATTTCCCAGCAAGGGATTCCTGGCCCTGCTCCAGCCCCTTGGAGGTTTCAGTGGTATGATGGACAGTGGGCTTTGCTTTCCCAGGGAACCTCTTCCTGCTTGGAAGCAGCTGCAGCAGACCCAAAGTACCACCTTAGTGGGAAATGACCCTTAAAATTCCCTTTCCCATTGCTCCCTGTATTCCCCTGGCTTAGAACACAAACACACTGGGATGCTCCTCTTTTTAAATGGTTTTTAAATGATTCAGGCTGGTCCTGGGCAGGGAAGTGGGAGAGATTTGCTGTGAAAAGGAAACACTTTGGCCAAAGTCTCTTTAGAAATTGGGTGCCTTGAAAATAGGCTTTAAGTTCCAGCCTGGCTTAACTCTTGGATTGTCTTAACTCTTGGATTGTTCCTGTGGAAGTGGGAAAACCAGGTCTGTTACCTACATGGCTAAATAGGGGTTCACATGCTAATTTCTATTTCAATTTCTGTATCTATTTCTACTTCTATTCATTATTTATGCATTACTGGGTGTTATCATATTTCTAATGTTATTATGTATTGTATTTATATATTATGTAGTGTGTTTATGTATTATGCATTATATTTATGTATTATTTATATTCATGTTTTTATATTATTTGTATGTATATTATTTATATTTAATGACTGGAAGTGGTACCAGGCTCTGTCACAGCCTCTGCCAGTGCTTATATTTACATTTGAGTGGCTGGGCTTGGGAAATTCCACATTTTATCCAAATGTTCTGTTACCTTTCCAGCCAAGGACAGTGCTTGCAGGGAAAATGTCCTCCACTTCAATTTTAACCATTGCAGAGCAGGAAAATCAGCCAAGGGAGATTCTGCATGTTGCTGGACCTTGTTCCTAATGGAAGGATATTCTTTTTTCCCCCCATTATTTTTCCCCTGTTTCCCCCTTCCTGCTGTTATAAAAGTGGTCCCTTTTCTCCCCAGACATCAGGCATCCAGAAGAGCTCTCCCTTTTGAGGAAACCCAGAGATCCATCGAAGAAAAAAAAGAAGAAGTTGGACGATCAATGTGAAGACGACGCCTTCGAGCTGGAGGGTCCTCTGATCACCCCGGGGTCTGGTGAGCCAGGAAACAGAACGGGAAAGGGGGGAAAAATGGCACCAGCAATGCCAGCCTGATGCAATTCCTTAAGGTCTGTGCAAGAAACAGACCCCAAAGAGATGGCACTGCAGGGCTGCAGCACTCGGTCACCGATGCATGTCTGGAGCTGTCACGCATTTCGGGGAGCAGAACAACCCCAGGCTTCCTAAACTAAACCAGAACACAAGTGTGACCACTTTGCCACTCAGGTGGTGTCACTGAGAGGTTTTTTCTTAAGGCAGATCATTTCTAATGGTGAATTCCAGGTGTGTTTTAGGCTGTGCCACCGTCCTACTCCGTATTTATAGCCCGGCAAGAGCAGTGTTTTATTAATTGCATTAGTGTAGCCTTATGATAATTGTGTGGTTATGGATTGTAATGCTAAAAAAGCCCTTTTGCTGCTGGGAGTTGGTTTGCCAGTCTGAATTCCAGATCCAGAGCAGTGCTGGGAAGAGAACTGTTGATGGAGTAACATCCCTGATGGAGTAACGTCCCTGATGGAGGAACATCTCTTTCCCCCGGCAGAAAACTGGTGCAGGCAGAGGGTTTTTTTCCAGCTGCTGGAAATCTGGTGTTTGAAGGCAAATGGCAGGAGTTTAAACCATAGTTTTGGCCAAGTGGGAGCACTTTATCCCAGATGGACTTGTGGAATCAGAGCGATGCCGGGCGGGCGAGACGTGTCCGGCTGCCAAAGCTCTTAGGTTTAAATCCTGTGATCTGAGGGTAGCAGGGCAGCTTTAGTTTAAAAAAATACCTTGGAATTCAGTGAACTTGTATTAATTGGTCTTAAATTAACTGAAGGGAAGGTCATGGAGTGTGGTTAATGCCAGTGGTGGTGCTGGACTTTGCAGGGAGGAAGCTTTCCTCACCATGGGCTCCGTGTCCATCCATCAGCACGGATCTCAGCAAGGGAAAATAATCCTTCTTTTGCTCTGATCCTGCTCTTTCTCCTCTCAGCTACTTAAAAAGACTTCTGGGCAAGTCCTCTCCCACTCCTGGCTCAGGGAATTTTCCCTGCACTGGGCAAGGCTCCAGCCAATTTTCATTTCCATTTGGCATTTTCATCTTGAAAGTGTGTACTGAGCCTTTGCCAAAGCCAGTGTTCACAGAGAGCATCTCTGCTGGATTAATAGGAAACACTTGGCCTGCTTTGGGGGAAATGCAGGCAAAAGGGAGGGTGTCTTTTAATTATTTAGTGCTCTTTCAGAGAGTCACTTTGCTGGTTTTTGCTTTCCTTGTGGATGAGATCACTCGCAGCAGGTTGAATTCCTGCGTGTTGGGGTGCCATTAGATAGAAGTCGTGGGTTTAATCCCAATAAACTGTTTCCAGCCTTGTTGCAGCATCAGTCTGCGTGCTGAATGCTTTTGGGAAAGGAGTTCATCATTCAGGAGGTGCTGATTTCAGTGTGTGGGGATGTGGTGGCTGTGTTTTGTCACTGAGCATCCCAAAGCTGGCAGTGAGACCATTTAACTCCCGGCCGGCCGAGCTGCCAATTCACCCACAGGTCGTGTTGCCCAACACTTTCCATTAGAAGACCTGTATTCACTTGTTTGTAGGAATTAGCCACATTTGTAGCTATTTCTGCTGGAACTTTCCATGACATTGCCTGGCCTTGGGCAAATTTTTCAAGGGAAGCTTCCTTTGAGATGTTTCAGGTGTTTGGAGAAGGTGATGAGAAGAGTGGAGGGGAAGATCTGCTCTGATGGAGCAGACACTCAATCAGAGGCATGCAGGGGGATATCCATGGAAAAACATGCCCAGTTTGGGGCAAGAAGTGGGATTTTCTTCTGTTGGTCCAGCTGATGCTCAGCCCTGTGTGCTGGAGCCACAGGGTGAGATCTGCCCATTGTGAGAACAGATGGGGAGGAGGCAGGAGCATCCTTTGGGATGGTGATGGTGGTTCATTGCTGGTTCTTGTTGGACTGCTCTGCTCCAGTGTTGTAACAGCCCATGGGGAGAGCTCCTTTCTGCTGCTTTTATAACCATAGAATCATAGGATATCTCAAGTTGGAAGGGACCATAAGGATCATCGAGTCCAACTTCCAAAGTGTAAGTACCTGGTCTGAGTGCCTGGCAAATCATCCCTGGCCTTCTCCTTGCAAGTGTGAAGCTTGAAGGGGGATGTCTCCACCCCTTCACCATTTCTGTTGCTTTTTTGCTCATGCCTGGATCTGTCTTGATGGAGGTTCCCATGGTGCTCACTGGTCCCATCCAGACTGGGATGCCAGCAAAACCAGCAGGAGCATTAAAAACATCCTGGTGGTTTTCTTGCCTGATGATTTTCAGTTGCATTTTCCATCGTGTCAGGCAGTTTGGAATCCCATTTCCATATTATTTGGTGTTTCCCAGCCATGATGTTGGCAGTCATGGGCTGCTGATTTGCACTGTTTCTCCTGCTCTTTGTCATGGAAAATTAGGGTTTGGAAAGGTTTTTTTATTGGTTTGGTCTTGGACTTTTGCAGTGTAGCTCAGCTTTGGGCCATGGAGGATGGTTTGGAGTGAGGACGTGGTTTGGAGCAGCAAGAGGTGGCACAGATGACCTTGTTTGTGGCATCTCAACCCTGTCACTGCCTTCAACACCCTCAGCAGTGCTCTGGGAGGGGGAGTTTGGGTGCAGTGAGTGGCATGTCTGAACAGGCTCATGATTTGAAAAGGACCCTTTCCCAAAAATCCAGTTTGTTGCTGCACTTTCCAGGTCCTGGTGGGCAGATTTATGTCCAGCAGATGCTGCTGAGTGAGCTCGTTGCCCGGGGTACACACAGAGCAGAATTCCTGGCATTGGGATATGGTGGTTGATCCTCCCTTATTTTGAAAATCTGGATTTTATATTAATGTCAAAATCAATGTTCTTGTGAGATGAACAGGGGCTGTTTCATTGAGTGGTTTGGGTTGGAAGGGACCTTAAAGCCCATCCAGTCCCACCCCCTGCCATGGGCAGGGACACCTTCCAGTATCCCAGGTCGCTCCGAGCCCGGTCCAGCCTGGCCTTGGACACTTCCAGGGATGAGGCAGCTCTCTGTTTATCTCTCAGCTATTTTGGAGTCTGAGATACCAATTTAAAAGGTTTGGGTGGGAGGGGTTTTTTGTCTGCTTTGAGTCTGTACGAGCTGCAGAGCTTTGAAAGGCCTGTGAGTAACGTGTGCTTCGGGATCAGTTCTGCACCACATCGCCCCACGCGCTCAGCACCTTAATACCAACTCTGTGTGGCCATCTCAGCAAGCTTTTCCATGTGGGAAATTGCCACCTTTCCATGCCCAGCTGTTCTTGTAACATCAGTAAAATATTGGGAAGTCACACTCTGGTTGCTTTGCTGCCGAGTCCACCAGCGCCGCTGCCAACACTTCATCTGGGTGGTTCAACCTCACCTGTGCTGTTCTGCCTCCTCCTAAAATTGCCCATTTTTTGGCTTCTGTCCTTCCCTGCTCTCCGGGTGACTTTCTCTCGCCTTCTCACTTCCCTCCTTTCTTTTCCCTCTCCATAGGCACCGATATTCTTTACATCGGCCCCGTCAAAGGTGAGCTCCACCTCAGTAGGACTTTTGCCCTCTGCCTCTGGTCTCTTTGGCTGCACCCTTAGTTTATTTTCCTGCTCCTCTAAAACCTTTGACTTCCAAAATCTTTAAGCAACAGGTAATACCGGTAAGTCGGGGGCCACTCATGTCCCAGGTGCCACAGAAACTCAGGGGGCGGCAGGATTCTCCCGGCGTGGGAGACCTGTGTCTGTTCCCATCACGTGGGCTGGAATGAGTTTTCCATCAGTTTTGCTCTTGGAGAAGAGCCGAGACAAAGAGAAAGAGAGAGAGAGAGAGAGGAGAGGGTCAGCTTTCCGTGGGAGAACAAGCAGCGCAGCGTCTTCCCATTGCGGAAAGACAGTGGTGGAAAAAGGGAAGGTTTTCCATCCGTTGGCTTGGTCGGGAGCAGGCAGGGCTTTGTCCCAGCGAGTAACTCCCGGCTTTTATCCCCCTTGCTGGTAGGAAATATCTATTCAAGCCCAGGACTGTATAGCAAAACGATGACGCCGACGTACGACGCGCACGACGGGAGCCCCCTGTCCCCCACCTCGGCCTGGTTCGGTGACAGCGCCCTGTCCGAGGGCAACCCGGGCATCCTGGCCGTGAGCCAGCCCGTCACCTCCCCAGAGTCCTTAGCGAAAATGTACAAGCCCCAGACGCTGCTCGATAAAGCCAAAATCAACCAAGGGTGAGTTGGGGAGTCCAGGAGTTGGGGGGTGGTTTGTCCGGCTGGTTCCGAAGCGGCGTCGCTTTGGGTGTGTGTTACCCCCTGTTGGCAATTCGCAGGTGGCTGGATTCGTCCCGGTCCCTCATGGAGCAGGAGGTGAAAGAAAATGAGGCTTTGCTACTTCGGTTCAAGTACTACAGCTTTTTTGACCTGAATCCAAAGGTACAGAGCTACTTGTTTCGCCTGTGTCTTGCAGGAAAAGGCTTTTGGAGCAAGGGCTGTATGGAGCTCTTAACGTGCTTTTGTGTTGGTAAACCTTCCAAAAAACCAGGAAAATCTGAATGAAGTTTGAAAATGGGTCGTGCAGGCAACAAATCCAGGATTTGTGCTCCCTGTATACCAGTTCCTTAATGTTTGGGTGTTGCTCAAAATGCTCTGAGGGTTCTTGGAGCCGCTCAGTGGCAGAGGATTTTCAGTCTCGGATTGAAGTGTTGAGATGAGAGGTCAGAGAATCCCAGGGTGGTTTGGGTTGGAAGGGACCTTAAAGACCATCCCATTCCAACAACCCCCCGCCGTGGGCAGGGTCACTTTCCACTAGATGAGGGGGTTTGCCTTGAACTGGGCTCATACACTCTCCACCCATCCCATCCCATGTTTCCCTGCTGTGCCGTAGTACGACGCGATCAGGATCAACCAGCTGTACGAGCAGTCCAAGTGGGCAATCCTGCTGGAGGAGATCGAGTGCACAGAGGAGGAGATGATGATGTTTGCAGCTCTGCAGGTACGGGACAGCCCGAGGCACTGCTGCTTTGGGTTAAACTTGTCTCTGGGGCTTTGCAGATTTTTCCACTGATTAACGTGATGAATGAAATCATGGACTCACAGAATGGTTTGGGTTGGAAGGGGCCTTAAAGCTCATCCAGTTCCACCCCCTGCCCCATCCAACCTGGCCTTGGAAATTTCCAGGGATCCAGGGGCAGCCACAGCTTCTCTGCCCAACCTGTGCCAGGGCCTGCCCACCCTCACAGCCAGGAATTCCTTCCCAGTGTCCAATTTAAACCTTCAGGTTCAAACCATGTGCTTTAAGCCTCACCTTGTCTTTGGTGGGAGCTTGACCTTCTCCTGCTGACAGAATTTGGTTCATTTCCCTTCTCCTAATCCACACTTGAATTCATTAGATAATTTAAATACTTCCTGATGATTACTTCTCATGAAAAAAAACTTGACCTGCTTTTACCAAACCTGGTTTTATCTGTCTTAACTTTTAGTTTTGCCCTTCTTATCCCTCCCTGGTACATACACGGGGTAAGTGAACTGTGCCTTCCTGGCCCTGTGCCCCCCAAACAGCTGGGGAGGATCTGTGGGTTTCCCTGAACTATTTATTTATCTGTTTTATGAACTCCTTGGTGTGATTTGGCATAAATGCTACACCTGCTATTGACTTCTGTGGCAGGCGTTTATTCCGTGTGGTCTGGCACGGCTCGTCGCTGTAGGATGCAGGAATATCCCCCTCAGGAGCAGGGCTGTCTGCTCCAAGGGCCCCTCCCAGGAAAAACAGGAGGGAAAACAGAAATATAATGACTTAGTTTACAACCCAAGCACTCCAGAGTGGGTTGGGCACAGTCCTTCCTGTCAGATTCCATGGAGGTTGTGGTTTTCCGGGGCAAAAACAGATGCAAAGACACACAGTCACAGAATGGTTTGGGTTGGAATGGATTTTAAAGCCCATCTCATTCCACACCTCCCACCAGCTCAGGTTGCTCCAAGTCCCACCCAGCCTGGCCTGGGACACTCCCAGGGATCCAGGGGCAGCCACAGCTTCTCTGCCCAACCTGTGCCAGGGCCTGCCCACCCTCCCAGCCAGCAATTCCTTCCCAATATCCCATCTAATCCTGCTCTCTCTCAAGGTGAAGCCATTCCCCCTTGTCTTGTCCCTCCACCCCTTGTCCCCAGTCCCTCTCCATCTCTCCTGGAGCCCCTTTAGGCACTGGGAAGGCTGTCCCTGGTGGGAACAACCCAGCCAGCCAGGTTTGCATTGCCACAGGTCAAGGGAGGGGATCCTGCCCCCTCTGCTTGGCACTGGTGAGGCCACACCTGGAATACTGGGTCCAGTTCTGGGCTCCCCAGTGAAGGAGAGACATGGACATACTGGAGAGAGTCCAGTGAAGGGCCACAAGGATGATGAAGGTCCAGGAGCATCTCTCCTATGAGGAAAGGCTGAGGGTTGTTCATCATGGAGAAGAGAAGGCCCAGGAGGATCTTGGGAAGTACATAAATACCTGGTGGGAGGCAGGAGAGGAGGTGGATGGAGGTGCCCAGGGGCAGGAACAGAGGCCATGAACACAACCTGCAAAACAGGAGATTTCCCTCTGAGCATCAAGAGACACTTTTTTTACCCTGAGGGTGACTGAGCACTGGCACAGGTTGTCCAGAGAGGTTGTGGAGTCTCCACCAAGTTATTCAAAATCCAGCTGGGCATGGTCCTGGACAACAGCTCTAGGTGGCCCTTCTGGAGCAGGGAGTAGGACCAGGTGTGGCCTCCAGAGGTCCCTTCCAAACTCAGCCAGGCTGTGGAAAGAGCAGCTCTGCCCTGCAGGGTCCAGAGAGGTCCTTCAGGGGTTGTGCCACCAACTCCTTGGACTGAAAACACCCAGGATGGTCATTCCTGACTGAACTGCTCTCAGGTCCCTGCTGGCCCCTGCCCCGCTTTTCCACTCCGCTTCCCAAGCTTGTTGGCTGTGCTGGGATGGCCCTGCGAGTTGTGGTGGATCTCAGGAGCATCCCAGGATAAGGCTGTGCCTTGTCTTCCAGTACCACATCAACAAGCTGTCCATCATGTCCTCGGAAAACCACCTGAACAACAGTGACAAGGACGTGGATGAGGTGGATGCTGCGCTCTCGGACCTGGAAATCACCTTGGAAGGTGGCAAGACATCCACGATCCTGGTAAGGGTTGCAGGCACACCATGGCAAGGTGGCTCGTGTGTCCCCTCCTTCCTTGCCTGGGAATTTTTCCAGGCATCCAGCCTTTATTTTCCCCTCCCTCTACCCCCCACCCCTTTTTTTTTTTTCCTATTTCTTTATGAGAATGTTGCACCCAGCCCAGTGAAGCATCACAAAACACAAACCCCAAAAATTCTTTAAACAGGGGGTTTTTTTTAGATACCAAGGGATAGTTGTGGGGGGAGGGAACCCCAGGCAGTATCTGGAAAAGTCCTGGAGGACCCAGGATTTTACTGAACACCCCCCCTACATCAAGCCACCTTCCTGATGAAATAATGGAAAACTGAATTTAAATTAATGTGATTTCTGTCCTCACTGCTGACTTTCCCAAACACTGAGTTCTCCACACTGAGGTTTCTCTTCCTCTGTTTCTAATTCATATTTTACAGCACCTAAAACGGCTGCTGTGATTTTCAGAGCTAATTTATGCTCATGAAACCTTATTTTTATGAGACTGGATTTTAGCCTATGTCTGTATTTTAGAGGATTCAGGGTTTCTTTTTTTTTTTCAGATATGCTGTTTTAACACTGCTTTTCCACCTTTAAAAATGTAAAGCTCTAAAATTAAAGTGCATTAAAGGGACTCAGTCCTGTCAAGCCTTGGCCCAGCACAGCTTTTTCAGGCTTTCTGCGTATTTATGCCGTCTCTGAATTTCATTTTAAGTTCTTTCCGAGCCTAAAATCCCCGACATTTTCCGGTTTTACACCCCATATAATTTTTTGCAGTGTTTGTGAAGGGTCTTTTTGAAGTCACCTCCATCCTTGGATGCTTTATTGGCATTAACAGCAGCAGAGCTTTGCCACAGGAACCAGTGGCCGCCACAGAAACGGCAACACGTTTTTATCACCGAGACATATTTTCTGATTTCTTTGCAAAACCAGATTTGAAACACATCACTCAGGAGCAAGCCCTGCCAGATAAGGGTGAAGAGGACAATGATTCATCCAAAAAAACCCATCCCTTTCCGTAGGGCTTGCAGGCAGGAGCCATTCCCAGATGCATTCGAGTAATTGAATACGGATAATGGGCAATTACTGGATTGTTTGTTTAGATTCTGCATTTTTTTTTCCCTGTGGTATCTATAAACAGTTCAGTGCAGACTCAGAGTAAACTGTCCTGCTACTGGAAGCTGCTGGAGCAATCCTTTTTTTGTCTCCCCTGCAAACCCCTTAGTTCCAGCTCCTGGGAATTGCAAGTGCCTGCCCCCTGTGCATTTTCCTCACGCAGAAACGGAATTTAAATCCAGTATTTAAAAATCCAGGCTCGGGGTGGGGTGGGAGGGAAAGTCTTTGTAGACACAGAAATCCCTTCCCTGGTCGGTTCTGTGTGGAGGTGCATCTTTTCCTTTTGTTGGGAGCATAAGGAAGTACCTAAAGGAGGATTAAAATCCCGGTGCGAACACGAGGCGCTGTGACCGCCGCTGACCTCGCGGCCGGGAATCGGCTCCAGCAGCAGCAGGAATTCCTCAAAGGAAAACAGAGCCTTGTCCTCTGCTTTCCTGGCAGCTCAGCTGTGCTGTGCCGTGGGTTTTTCTCCTGGGAAGTGGCTCTGAGGCTTTCTCAGGAGCAGTTTCGTGACCCCCCCAAGGGGTGATATTGCTCCCGGCTTCCTCCCCTGCACCGCATCCCTTCCCTGCTGGATCCACTGTCCCAGCTCCCCGAGTGAATGGAATAATCTTTGATTTTCAGGGTGACATCACTTCCATCCCGGAGCTCGCCGACTACATTAAAGTCTTCAAGTAAGTGCTGATGGGAAGAGCTGCTCGTGAAACTGGTAATGGCAATGAATAATTAATGGTCCTACCTCTTAACATCCTTTTTTTTTTTTAAATCTCCTGGCCTTAAGAGATTCAAAATATTCGATACTTGATTAGTTCTTAAATACACAATTCAGGATGTTTTTCCTGCTGGGAGAGTTCGCTGCATCCCGTAGCGTGTGCTGGGATATTTCTTTAACACATTTAATGCCCAGGAGGTAAAAAAAACACCCTAAAATTCGGAGTGAAACCTCAAAATGCCCCTCGAATCCTTCTCCTGGTTTGCAAGGAGGCTGCATGGATTCTAATCCGCTCTCTCTGTGCCAAAAGGAGCAGCTTAAGTTGACTCTGCTCCTCTTCCAGGATTTAGGGAATTCTTTTAGTTTGCTTTGACTTGGATGGGGGAATGTGGAGACCGGGAGCAGCAGCGCCTGGAATTGGAGTAACATTTTTGGCAGCGACGACTGTCTTTTGCAATTTATTGCCGGCTGCAGAGAGGGATCCAGTGAAAGTTCTGGAAAGTGGGAATGCTGATGAGATTTCACAGCAGAACTGTAAGACAGAGGGGGGGAAAAAAGGCTGTAGGCAGCAAAACAGCTCTGGAACGAGCCTTTATGTTATTAATTGTTTGGTTCTGAAGCCAAAACCTGGCACTCACAGCTCTGAAAAACTCGAATTAATAAGGTCTCCGTGTCTGTCTGGGCTTGTGGTCTGGCTTAATTGGGGCAAAGTTACAGGGCTGCAGCCCCTCAGTGGGTGTTTCTTCCCCCCCTGGAAGAAACAAACAAACAAAGAACTTGTTCTTCCCTTTGATCTGCTGATTTGCCAATAAAATTAGGCACGACTCAGGGAGCTAATTGCCTGCAAATTGGAGCGCCAGGAGATGGAGCAGCCAGGAGCTGCAGGTTCTTCGCCTGGTGAAAACCCTAAACCCCCGGGGTTGGGACTTGAGGCTGTCAAATTGAGCAGAGAATTCCATTTGCTCCTAAAAATGGGGGCCAGGTGGTATTTTAGTGCCAAAAATCCAATGGAAGTGGCACGATGTTGGGTGCTGGCCCAGCTTTGGATGTGCCTCTTGCCACCCTTCAGCTGGGGAGGAGCTCCATTATACGTCCCTAATATTCCATAGGTTTAACTCCTGTAAATACGTCCCTATACGTGCCTGGTGTTGCTGCAGAAACTTGGATTGTGTCTCTCTCCCCTGCCAGCCAAAATCATAGAATTCCAGAATGCTTTGGGTTGGAAGGGACCTTAAATCCCATCTTGTTCCACCCCCTGCCATGGGCAGGGACACCTCCCACCAGCCCAGGTTGCTCCAAGCCCCACCCAGCCTGGCCTTGGACACTCCCAGGGATCCAGGGGCAGCCACAGCTTCTCTGCCCAACCTGTGCCAGGGCCTGCCCACCCTCCCAGACAACAATTCCTTCCCAATATCTCTGTATTTTGTATCCAACATCAAAATGCCCTTCCTGCAATTCAAAGGAGCCCCCCAAAAAAATCCAAAGACAATAAAGATGCATTAAAGCATCTTTAACAGAGGATAGAAATACTTGCACATGTGGGATGGCTTGGCTGGAGGCTGGGGACTTCTTCCATAGTGGGAAGCAGCTTTCAAAGGAAATTGTGGCTGTAAAGTTTTCCCAGGGCAGGGCTGTGTGTGCCAGGGCTTTTGGAGGAGGAGGAAATCCAGCAAGCAGTGCATGCCCCAGCTCAGGTGCCCATCAGAAGTGTGGGAACAGGGAAGTTCAGGGTGTTTCTCCTCCACCTCCCTGATTTCCTTCTGACCCAAGCAGCCCTCAGCTTGCTTTTGCTTGGAAATGGAAGTGCAGATCCCTGAGGATAAGCAATTGGAGCCATCACATATTTGATCCCTGCAGATGAGGGATCAGCAGCTGTTTCCGGGATGGAAATAAGAGAAATGCATGAGAGGCTGCAGATCCAGCCTTAGAATAAGGCTTAGAAATTAGAGAAGGTTAAAAAATTCAGATACTTGGAGCTCTACAAAGGTCCTGGACTCGTTGTGGGATGAGCTCTGGGTCCCACCATGCCAGTGGCCACTTGGCTTTGCTGCAGGTTTGCAGGGCCATCAGTTCTCCTGCAGAATCAAGCAAAATCCACGTTTTCCATAGAAAAGAGCTGAACCTTTTGTGATGTGGAGTGTTTAAACACAGAGCAAGTGCGTTCGTGTGCGTGTTTGGCAAGTGTGTCTGGAGGTGCCGCTTCCCTTCAGAGCTCGAGCAAAGTGGCTCCCATTTAATGTGGTGGGTGGAGAGGCAGATTTTGCAGCAGTCCATGGACATGTCTGCTTTTCTAACCCAGCTCTCCAGCTCCCCTCACCTTGCCCCAGATTGCTTCCGTGGGACTGAGAAGCCCAAACTTGCAATTGGAGCTCAGCTCTGCAGTGAAAGGATGGCTGAGCCCCGGGGCAGGGACTATCCCAGCAGTGGGAATAACCCATGCTGCTGACAGCAGCTTTCCAGGGGTGAAATAATGAGTTTCCTGGTGCAGCAGCTTGTTGTAGGAGCCTCAACCAAGTGTGATGTCCCTCCATGTGTCTGGCAGGCCCAAGAAGCTGACGTTGAAAGGCTACAAGCCCTACTGGTGCACCTTCAAAGATACCTCGATCTCCTGCTACAAAAGCAAAGAGGAATCCAATGGGACTCCTGCTCACCAGATGAACCTGAGAGGTAAGAAAAGCATGAGATGAGGGAAGAGAAGCTCCTTTTTATTCCAGTAATAGGCTGCTCCTGCTGCATCTTGCTGTCCTGCTGCTTTATCACCTCAGCATGACATCCCAAGGTTGGGTAAATGTGTTTAAAGGATTGAGGTTGGCTGGGTTTGGTAGAGTAGTACAAACTTGGATTTCTAAGCACCAACAGCTCCCCAGTGTCATGAGGAGACAACTTAGAGAACCACGGAACGGTTTGAATTGGAAGGGACCTTTAAGACCATCTCATTCCAACCCATTGCCAGGGAAAGGGACGCCACGCACTTGCCCTTCTCCTTTTTGTCATACTTACCCAAAAGGATTGAATGAATTCCCAACAGCAGAAAAAGACTAGGCTGGAAGGAACCAACCACTCTCCTCCTGTGCTGCCTTAGATTCCATTCCCTGCTCTGCCCAGTGCTGGCTGGGAGCAGTGCTGGTTGGGAGCAGCCTCGCTGGAGCGCTCCCTGCGAGCCTCGGGATTTTTAATCCCTCCAGTTGTTGGCTTTCCTTGTGTCAAGTCAAACATTCCTGCTCCGGCAGCCCCGGAGCTGCAGAGAGAGCTCATTTGTTTTCCCCTGGAGGCAGGAGCAGATGGGATGCCAAGCGACCTCGGGCTGCTGTCGGAGCAAAGCCCGGCCCGCAGGACCTTTTTGGGAGCTTCTGACAGATCTGCTGTGACGGCACTTTTAAGGAATCTCGGAGGCGGCGCTGAAGCGGCGCCCGGGAGGACTTGGCTGCTCCAGTCTGTCACCCCCCGTGTTTATCCAACCGCTTGGAGTCGTCTCCAGACTCCGGGAGCGGGATGCTCACACCTCCCCGCTCACTGGAGCAGCCAAAATCATGGAATCACACACTGGTTCGGGTTGGAAGGAAACCTAAAGACCATCTTGTTCCAACCCTTGCCGTGGGCAGGGACACCTTCCACTAGCCCAGGTTGCTCCAAGCCCTGTCCGACCTGGCCTTAGACGCTTCCGGGCTGGGGCATCCCATCCTTGCATAAATGACATATAGGGGTGTCAGGGTGAGAGTCAACACCCATCCAGTCACCTTTTCCTACCCTTCCATGAAAGGAAATACCAGGAAAAGGCTCTTCCCCCAGAGGGTGATGGGCACTGCCCAGGCTCCCCAGGGCAGTGGGCACGGCCCCGAGGCTGCCAGAGCTCCAGGAAGATTTGGACAATGGGACAGGGACAGGGTGGGATTGTTGGGGTGTCTGTGCAGGGCCAAGGGCTGGATTCAGTGATCCATGTGGATCCCTTCCAGCTCAGCATATTCTGTGAAAATGTTGGGGTGCTTGCTGGCCATGGGATCCATTCACAAGGCCAGGCAGAGCCAGAGATTAATTCTGTAGGCACACATTAGCTTTGGGTCCATTTATTTCAGATTGGGTCTTGCTTTTTCCCTGCTGCTTTCCTGTCCCTTGGAAAAAGAAACATCTGACATGGGGTTTGTCCCTGCTGTGTGAGGTGTTCATCCCACGGAAGACATGGTGCAAAGCTTTGGCAACACTGAGACCCTTTAGTTGGAGAACTTTGCGTTTTCTTTCCCTGTTTTTGCTTTTCTCCCCCTCCTTTCAAGTTCCTCACCCCCCTGTTCCACTCCTTGCAGGATGTGAAGTTACCCCTGATGTGAACATCTCTGGTCAGAAGTTTAACATCAAACTCCTGATTCCAGTGGCAGAGGGGATGAATGAAATTTGGCTGCGCTGCGACACCGTAAGTTTATCACTTGAACTGGTCACCTCTTCACCCTTTCCCCACCATGAGCTCGTGCTGAGGTGCTGTTAAGTAAAAAATAAATAAAAAATGCACTCACCTTTGTCTCATCTCAGCATTCCAAATGCATTCCAACTCACTCATGTGTGAGCGTGGAGCAGAAAATCATTCCCTGCTCCTCCTTGGTTTTAGTCTACACATTGGTGGTGTTTCTGCCCATCTCTGTGCATGTTTGAGTCTCCTGGGGCTGGGAGGGCAATGAAGGCTCCCTGGAGATTTATCTGGGGGGGTCTGGTGGTCCCCCCATGGCTCTGACGGGTGTGGGTCTCTGTTTTGGGGGGCAGGAGACGCAGTATGCCAGCTGGATGGCCGCCTGCCGCCTGGCCTCCAAGGGCAAGACCATGGCCGACAGCTCCTACGGCATGGAAGTGCAGAACATCCTGTCCTTCCTGAAAATGCAGCATTTGAACCCAGACCCGCAGCTCATCCCGGAGCAGATCAACACCGACATCAATCCCGAGTGTCTGGTTTCTCCTCGCTACCTGAAGAAGTACAAGAACAAGCAGGTACGTGCTGGCCCAGCGTGGCGTTGCTTTGGTGTTGGCGTGGACTGGGCTGACTGGGCATGTGTTTTGGCGGTGGCTGGTGTTTTAGCACGACGTGGTTTTGGATGTCTTCACCTCGTGGGGGGGTGCACGTGGTTACTAAAACGAGATGTGACCCGAGGGTGTGGTTTGGCTGCGGCACCTGGAGATGGCACCCACCACCTGCACTGTGCCGGGTGCTGGGCGACGTGCACGTGCACAGCCCGGCCAGAGGGGAACCCTTAACGGCAAATAACACTTAAAATTGACTTGCATTTATTTGAAAGACATTCTGGGAACGGTTTTGGCCCCTGCTGACAAGCGGCGGGGTCAGCTGCCCCATCTCTCCCCCGTGCTGGGATCGAAACCCCGTCCCCTGCACAGAATCCATGGAGAAATCCCCAGGATCAGCAGAGCTGCAGTTGCTTGCGGTGCTTTATCCACACTTGGCTGAAATGCAGTTTGCACATTTCTCTCTTTGCTTTCCCACTGCTTCCAAATGCCAGTCCTCGAAACACTGCTTCATTTTTGAGTTGCTGTGACTCGAGCTTGAACTCCACGCTCCATCCCATCCCTGCAGGACAGGGCTGAACTGTTCCCCGCTGGAAATAAATGCCTGGCTCTCTGAAAGACGTTATGTGTCAGAACAGCAGCAAGAAATAAGTAAAGCATTGCTCCTTGGCCTTTTGGTGACTTAAATCCTGCAGCCCCTGGCTGCTGGCTGCGGCTGGATGCGATTTCTCCAAGCCTAGAAAAAGGCTGCAAGTCAGAGAAGCAGGAAAAATATAACTTTTTTATTGGCACAGCACGATGATTTCCTGGCAGTGGAGTTATATTTTATATAGCCCTTATTATTCTTCTGAATAAGCCTTTATATCCACTTGGATGGAGGAGAGGCTGCATAAATATACTGGTTTAACATATATATGATACTTTCTGGGTTTCCGGTAAAACGGAGGCACCTGGAAAAATATTAGCTCGGAAAACTTGCTTACTGTGCAGGTATCCTGGTTAGAAAAATAAAATCCATGGAATGGTGGGGATGGGCATGAGCCCTCGTCCCTGATCCCAGCTGGAACAACAGCCACGATGCCCGTGCCTGGTCCCTCACAGACATGAGCTAAACAGCGGGTTTAGGGTTTTCCTTTGCAGCCAGAGGCAAAGCTTGGAGCAGCAGAGGATGTTTGCTGGGAGGAATGAGGGATGGAGGCTGTGGGAATGCGAGGAATTTGACCGCAAGGGTCTCTCCGTTGCCCCGGCACAGGGAAAGAGGAGGAGGAGGAGGAGGAGGAGGAGGAGGAGGAGGAGTAGGAAGAGGAGGCTGTGCAGCCCACAAGCAGTGCTGGAATGGGAATTGGCAGTGGGCCTTCCTGAAGGATTCACCAGAGGCTCTTGGGCCCCTCCAGCCCCAAACTCCCCTGGCTGTGTTTGTCTCCACGTACTCGTGCAGCAGCGCAGGGTTGGCACCTTGGGTTTGGAAGCACCAAATCCTAAATGCAGACAAACAAAAACCAGCCCAAAATAAGCGTTTTCACAGCTCTCAGGTGCCTTTGTGGGGTTTGGTGCTGGAGCCAGCAAGGGCAGGCACATCCCTGGAAAGCCCAGCTGATGTTATCCTAAAGCATTTCCCAGAGCAATTTTCCTAAAGTAAATCCCAAATCAAAGGAGCTGGCAAGCCCAGAGTGAGCTCTTGAGCTTCCTCTCCCAGTGAGTGGCCTGGAGTTTGTGCAGAGACCCGGGGAGGAATGTAAGGACATGAACTCTCTTCCAAGCCAGCAGCTTTGTCCTCCCCTTCATCCATCAGCTGGTACATAGAATGACAGAATTCCCTGAGTTGGAAAAGACCCACAAGGATCAGATTCCAACTCCTGGCCCTGCACAGACACCCCAGTAATCCCACCCTGTCCCTGAGAGGATCATCCAAACCCTCCTGGAGCTCTGGCAGGCTCGGGGCTGTGCCCACTGCCCTGGGGAGCCTGGGCAGTGCCCACCACCCTCTGGGGAAGGACCTTTCCCTGAGATCCAACCAAAACCATCTCAAGACCAGAAGCAGTGCCAGGACCCAGCTGGGATCACACCAGCACTCCAGCAGGGCCGGCTCGCTTGTCCCTGCTCACATTCACTTTGGCTGCTTTTCCACCTAAGGAATTGTGCATGCGTTTGGTTTGGTTTTTTTTTTTTGGCTTGAACTTTGGTTTGCAGTTAATTTACACTTTTTCTTTGCTTTGTTGCCATATTTCTGATTGCTTTTTTTTCTTTCTGCCTCCTTTTTCCTTTTTTTTTTCCATTTCGCCTTGCCATCTACAGCCAGGCTATGTAAGAGACTTGGTAAGTGACAGCAACAATAACATTAAGATACGTTTAAAATAAAACTTAAAAGTAATGTAGAACCCCTTTGGCTTAGAGAGCAGTGAAGAAAACACTAACAAAACCTACACCCTCCCTGAGAAACCTGGGCCCTGCTGGGTTTTTCTAATGGCCCCCAGTGATTAGTGCTGTGCGACTGGAAACCCTACACCACAAATTCGCCTTGTTGTTCACTCACATCCCGCGCCTTAAAATTCCCTGAGAGCCTGAGCAGCTCTTTGCCTCCAGACAGCTCAGGTCTGTATTGGCTTTTATATGTCTGGAGATGGGGAGCTCCACGTTTCTCCACCGTGGTCACAGGCTCTGAGCGGTCGGGGCTGAAATACCTCGTTGGGGTGGAAATCCGTGTCCGGATCTGAGCTGTTCGTGTGAGGTGCTGCTGAGGGCCCCCCTTCCCTAACTCTGGGGTGTGTTGGCCGCCCGCAGATCACGGCACGCATCCTGGAAGCCCACCAGAACGTGGCTCAGATGAGCCTCATCGAGGCCAAGATGCGGTTTATCCAAGCCTGGCAGTCGCTGCCGGAGTTCGGCATCACGCACTTCAACGCAAGGTCGGTGGGGCTGCCGGGCTGGGCAGGGGGAGTTTCCTTAGTAAATGCATGGGTTGTGTTAAATATCAAGGAATTAGCATGGATTGGGTTGGGTTGGAAGGGAGCTTGAAGACCATCTCGTTCCAGCCCCCTGCCATGGGAAGGGACACCCTTATGCTCGTCCCTATCTCAGGAAGTTGCGCGGGAACTGAAATTAAAAGCATGGATTGCGCTGATTTATAAAAATGACTGTGTAAATTAACTCAGCTGCTGAATCCACGTGCATCACAGGCTTGATTTTATTAATCCTGGTCGCAGGTTCCAGGGTGGGAAGAAGGATGAGCTGATTGGCATCGCCTACAACCGGCTGATCCGGATGGATGCCAGCACGGGAGACGCCGTGAAGACCTGGCGCTTCAGCAACATGAAGCAGTGGAATGTCAACTGGGAGATCAAAATGGTGAGGTGGTGCTTTACACATCCTCTTCCTCTGCTCCTTGTCACAGGCACGGCTCTTGGAGTCATGGAATGCTGGAATGGCTTGGGCTGGAAGGGATCTCAGAGACCATCGAGTTCCACCTGCCATGGGCAGGGACACCTCCCACCAGCCCAGGGGGCTCCAAGCCCCATCCAGCCTGGCCTTGGACACTCCCAGGGATCCAGGGGCAGCCACAGCTTCTCTGCCCAACCTGTGCCAGGGCCTGCCCACCCTCCCAGCCAGCAATTCCTTCACCATATCCCACCTAGCCCTGCCCTCTGGCAGTGGGAAGCCATTCCCCCTTGTCCTGTCACTCCATGCTCATGTCCAAAGTCCCTCTCCAGCTCTCCTGGAACCTGTTTAGGCTCTGGGAGGGGCTCTCAGGTCTCCCTGGAGCCTTCCCTTCTCCAGGTGAACACTCCCAGCTCTCCCAGCCTGGCTCCAGAGCAGAGGGGCTCCAGCCCTTGGGGCATTTCCGTGGCTTTCTCTGGACTTACTCCAGCAGCTCCATGTCTTTCTTGTTTTGGGGGCTCCGGAGCTGGACATGGTGTTCCAGCTCTGGGTGTTACTACATTAATGTAATACTGTTTTTTCTCCCTGCTGTTCCACCCTCTTTGAAGATCAAGCAGAGCTTGTCCAATTGCTGGTGGAGTTGGATGTGACTATTAAAAAAGAGAAAAAAACCCAAAATCTTTCTTTGACCAAGCCAGGAACAAGTTTCTCTGGTCTCTGAACACCCACGTCAAGACAGTTGAATAAAAGCAAACCTCAGCACTGATGCTCAGGCTTCATCCTAACCAGTAACATAAATATACAAGGCCTTTTCCGTACCAAAATTCCTTTTATTTGCTGTACAGCTCAGGCTTTCATTTAAGTAAGCAGTAAAAAGCAACAGCAGACACTTCCCCAGGCTCTGAGATGGGCTTTTCCCCCATCGTTACGTTTGGGTGCACAAATTTTGGGCTCCTTTTTGGCAGAACACCTAATTAAAATTGCCAGTGATACGTGAGGGCAGTTCTCCTGTGGTTTGTGGCTCGTTAAGAGTTGCTGGAAAAATTATTCAGCTTCCCCTCTGCCTCAAAGTCATTGTTTTGACCCAGTTGCAAGCTCCAATATCCCAATTATCCAGCTTGGATACTCTGCTGGGAATCTCCCTCCCTCCTGCAGAGCCGTCAGTGATGGGGGGACAAAAAGAGAAGGAGCATCAATAAATGGATGGTCTGTTCAGTCCCTCCAAAACAAGCTCCCCAGCCAAAATTCGACTTAGAAAATCAGGGGAAATGGGATAAAATCCCAACACCTACAGGTCTATGCCAGTCTCTGTTTCTCTGGAAGTAAAGAAAATGTGGCCACGTGCCCGTCACTGAGAGGTGGAAGCACACTGAGCCATGGGGGAATAAAAGGTGTAGTGGTAGTTTAAATGAATAGATAAATAAATAGAAATTAAAAATAATAAAGAAGGCAATAAAAGGTATCTCTGTAGCTAAATATTTGAATAATAGTCATCATAGAATCATAGGATATTTAAAGGACCCATAAAGATCACTGAGGCCAAATCATCATTCATAGAATCACAGAATCATGGAATGGTTTGGACTGGAAGGGACCTTAAAGATCATCCAATTCCACCCCCTGCCATGGGCAGGGACACTTCCCACCAGCTCAGGTTGCCCATCCAGCCTGACCATGGACACTCCCAGGGATCCAGGGGCAGCCACAGCTTCTCTGCCCAACCTGTGCCAGGGCCTGCCCGCCCTCACAGCCAGGAATTCCTTCCCAATATCCCAACTATCCCTGCCCTCTGGCACTGGGAAGCCATTCCCTGTGTGCTGTCCCTCCATCCCTTGTCCCCAGTCCCTCTCCAGCTCTCCTGGAGCCCCTTTAGGCACTGCAAGGAGCTCTCAGGTCTCCCTGGATCCTTCTCTTCTCCAGGGGAGCCCCCCAGCTCTCCCAGCCTGGCTCCAGACCAGAGGGGCTCCAGCCCTGGAGCATCTTTGTGTCCTCCTGTGGACTCGCTCCTGGATTTTGCTTGGCCCTTGGCAGAAGGCCCTGAGTAGCCCCCAGACTGGGGGGCAGGAGGCAGGAGCTCTGTGGGACGGCCGGGGGGCTGACGCTGTGCTCTCACGCCCCAGGTGACGGTGGAGTTTGCGGACGAGGTCCGGGTGTCCTTCATCTGCACGGAGGTGGATTGCAAAGTGGTGCACGAGTTCATCGGCGGGTACATCTTCCTGTCCACGCGGGCCAAGGACCAGAACGAGAGCTTGGACGAGGAGATGTTCTACAAACTGACCAGTGGCTGGGTGTGAGCCCTGCCCAGCCCCCACCCGGAGGAACCCCCATGGCCATATTAATTAATATTTAACTTTCCAAAGCTGTTCTTTGAGATAATGCTGCTTAATAAAGTAAGCTTGAAATGTTTCTTTTTTTTTTTTTTTTTATCATTGGAATTTTTTTGTTTTGTTTTGTTTTGTTTTGCATTACCAGACCAGTTAATCTGTGTGCACTAATGAGCACTTCTGTTAATTTGCTATAACAAGACCACGTCTGGGTCGTGGATCCAGATTCCAATGGGCAGATCAGGATTAAGATTTAACTGACTTAAAACAGCCAGTTTTTGAAGAGAACTCTAAGCCATCTTCTTGTAAGCCATCCAGGGCTTAACCTATATGAAGTCTATTTTTCATGTTTAATGCATGAGTGTTTAATTTCCTTTTTTTTTTTTTTTTTTTTTTTTGTTTTTTTTTTTTTTTTTTTTNNNNTTTTTTTTTTTTTTGGTGTTTTTATTCTGTACATTTGTCCTTTTTGGAGGTTGTTTAATTCCTAAACAGAGCTGCCATCTCTCCTCTCACACTACACACACCAGGACTGCGACAGGTGCCTGACATGACTTTTGTGTGGCCTCAAAGATGATCTTCTGTTAGTCTGTTATAGCTTGGTTTTGTTTGTTTAACTTGCCTTTTGATAATCATTTATATTGTCTTTTTTTTTTTTTTTTAATTTTATTTGTACACCATATTGTATTATGACACTTTTAGTATTCACCAGCATAGTCACTGTTCTGCCTCTGATATGCAAAGTTTTTCATTACGATATGAAGTAAAAGGTCTATGAAGTAAAGGTTTTGTGTAACTAATGTAAAAAACACAAATTTTATAAAATTGTACAGTTTTTTTAACTAGTCTCACAAGCCAGCTAGAATATTGCATAGATCCTGTGTATCAGCAGTACCTATAGGATGTCTGGAAGGGGTACGGGGAGAAACCCAAGGAATAAAAAAAACCCCAAAAAATACGATTTCAGTCCAGTGAGTTTTTACCTTCAGTCAAAGGGGATTTCAGAGCTGGGCCACAACACCTCAATAACTGATCCCTGGGGCCAGGAGTGCCCAGTTCGTTAAGCCATTCCCACATTAATGCTAATGAGGAGGATCCCGTGCCCACCTAATGCCGAGGAATAACCAGTGTTGTGCTCCAGTAGTCTGTGGTTTCAAGACTATGTACAAATGCATTTTATTTTAAATAAAAGTCAAATCTTTTATTTAATACTCAGCTGCCGCTCCGTTTCTGTGGTTTTAACTGAGCTGTGGAAGGGCCATAAGCAAATCCCATAGGACAGATCCATCCCGTGCCAGCCCAGTGCTCCTTCCTGCTGCTTCATCCCGAGCTTGCTGGAACAGAGGTCACCAAAAAGCAAAACAAGTCACAGAATCACAGACTATGCCAAGTTGGAAGGGACCCACAAGTCAGAGAATCCCAGAATGGCTGTTTGGAAGAAACCTTAAAGCTCATCCAGTGCCACCCCCTGCCATGGGCAGGGACACCTCCCACCAGTCCAGGTTGCTCCCAGCCTGGCCTTGGACACTCCCAGGGATCCAGGGGCAGCCACAGCTTCTCTGCCCAACCTGTGCCAGGGCCAGGAATTCCTTCCCAATATCCCACCTAACCCTGCCCTGTGGCAGTGGGAAGCCAGTCCCCCTTGTCCTGTCCCTCCATCCCTTATCCAAAGTCCCTCTCCCAGAGCTCCTTTAGGTGTCCTTTAGATCCCAATCTGTGGCCATGCAGGCAGTGTGGAAGCAGCCCAGGGATGCAGGGAATCACAAGACCTAGGCCAAGCCCACCATTAAACCATGTCCCCGGGTGGCACATCCATACATCTTTTAAATCCCTCTGGGAATGGGGACTCCACCACTGCCCTGGGCAGCCATGCCAGGGCTGGACAACCCTTCCTATGAAGGAATTTTACCCAACACCCAACCTAAAGCTCCCCTGGCACAAATGATGCATTCCCCCTTTTCTGCACTGATCCTCTGAGTTCACACCTTGCTCCATAAAACCCAGGGGAAGGGGTGGCCCGATGATGCCGGGCGATTCCTCCCACTCCTTGTTCCCAGCACAAACAGGACCAGAGCCGGGGCAGAGCCGTGCTCAGGACGTGCCAGGGATGCTCCCAATCCTGCCCAACACCTGCAGGCTTGTTCTGGCTGCTGGCAAGCCCAGGCAGCCCCAGGAGGCACATGAATGGAAGGGTGGCATGCACGCTCCCGGTGGGCAGCACTAGGATTTTGGCACGGCAATAACCCTGGAACAGCTCCAAAGCTGGGTGTGTGATGGGCATGGCCCGCCGAAAAATATTTACCTCCCATTTCCCAGCCTGCGGTTATGCAGGATGAGGAGGTGTAACATGGACAGGGAAGATGGGGAGAGAAGACGGATCAAATCCCGTCAGTGAATCCGCCCCACTGGGCTCCCTGACGCTGCTCCAGGGCCTGGATTTGCAGCTGGGGGAGGTGATAAGGCAGGAAACGCTGAGCAGAAAGGCAGAGGAGGTCGGGAAGGGGCATGGGAAGGCAGAGGCTGAAGCCCTTCCCCACATGGCCCCCAGAGGGTGGGAGCTGGGAGAAGCCGGGTGGGAAGCGCTGCGGGCGCTTGCAGGAGGCTGGGAAGCAGGGAGAGGGGTGCAGGGGGTTCAAGGTGACCTGGAAGGTTTTTCTAGGATGGTTTTCTCCTCAGATGGAAAGATGCGAGTGCAAATGAGCTGTTGGAGCGGAGCAAGATAAAAAAATAATGCGGTTTTCCTAAAATCTGGAGAAACACCAGATAAAATACAGCACGGGGTGGGAACGTGGCCTGAGGATGGACATGGGAGAGAGGAGGAAGCATGGAGAGTATGATGGAAAATGGATTACAGAGGGAGGTGGGAAGAGCTGGAGCCTGTGGGAAGGGATGGATGATCCATCTCGGGGACATTCAGCAAGGACAAGAGGGATCATGGCAATTTGTTCCGTGCTCCCGAGCCAAAGGAAAACCATGGAGGGTGCAGAGGCTCTCCAGTGATGTGCTGGGGAGAGGTGTTGGAGTCTGGGGGGTTTTGGGGGTGTTTGGGCATTAAACCCAAGAGCAGAGCATGAGAAGGGCCTTGGCAAGCCAAAGCACTGCAAATCCCAGTTCCTGCAGCTCTGGGGCAGGAGGGAGACAGAGGTGTATTCTGCTGGCACAGCAAGATCTGGCTGTGGTTGTCCCTTTGGGGTAAACAAAGGAGTAAAGCAAATTAAAACCAAAAGCAAGTTGAAACCAGCCCGTGGGTGTCCACAGCCCCCAGGAGGGACTCAGTCTCTGGGAGGAAGAGCTGTGACCGTCTGGCATCCACGGCCACACTGGGAAAAAAAGAATTATTTCCAAGTATTTTGATAAGCACACGGTGGGGAGGGAGATTCAGACCCAACGGGGCTGCTCAAACCCCAGTTTAACCAAAATAAGTGGCAGAGATGCCTGAAAATGGGACAACTCCAGCCCTCCAAGAGCAGCAGGGCCAGGAGGATGATGTTCCTCCCTTGCTGACCCCATTCCTGGCCCTTGAGGGGCGGAAAAGGAAAAAATAAATCACTTTTTGGCAAGGTACTGATGCAAACCGGCTGCCAGGGTGAAAACCCACCTCTGTGAATGCAGCCAGGGGATTTGGATGCCTGTGGGAGCCAGGCAGGGGCTGGGGGTCAGCTGCGATTCCTACGGAGTTTTAAGCCCCCAGTAACTTAATACTGTGCAGATGGGCAAGGCCTGGGGTGGGTTTAAAGCAGGATCAGCAGAGTTTTGGATGGGGGAGAGGTTTGCAGACCCACAGAGGTTTTAAAAACAAAGCCAAAGGGAATTATGTCACAAACAGGACTGTCCCCTGCAGCAAGGAAGGGGTGAGAGCTGGGTTTGGGGACATCCCGCTGACGGGAATTGATGGAAAAGGGACATTTGGGAAGTTGTTGGGTTTTGGGAGGCAATAAACCTCCATCAGTGGAAGTGTTCATGGCCAGGCTGGACGGGACGTGGAGCAACCTGGGATTGTGGAAGGTGTCCCTGCCCATGGCAGGGTGTTGGAATGAAATGAGCTTTAAGGTCCCTTCCAACTCAACCCATTCCATGATTCTGTGGTAACACAAACTGAGCCTAAACCACTCCAAAAGGAGCTGGGTAGCTGCCTACAACCAGGACACATGGGTTTCCAAAAGCCCTCCTGTTCCTCCCACTGTGGGATGGCCCCCCCAGGCACTGGGGCTTTCCTGTGGGAGGCAGGGACCAAAGAAAGCTCCTTAAATTAATCCGTAGTAAACCCAAGCTGGATGAGTCATTTCAGTGTCTCAGGAGGCACGTTGGAGACTTTCCAGCCTTCAGGCCGGGACGGGGCTCCTGGGTGGCCGGCACATCTCCCTGGAGCTGGCTGTGTGCAAAGGCACAGTCCCCCAAATTCCTGGTGCTCACACCATGGGGGAATGCCAGAGCTTTGTCCAACCTTATCCCGCCTTGTCCAACCCCTCCAAGCCCCTCGCTGGGTTGGAGCATCCCAGGGCTGGGATGAGCATCGTTCACCCTGCCCTGCCCTGGGAGAGGGACCCTCTGGGGGCACTCAGGGCCACCAGGGATTTATCCTGGCATGGACTGGGAATGCAGGAAAGCCAGAGCTGGTGTCTGCACAGCCAGCCAGGATGTGAGTTGCCTGCTTCAATCTGGCTGCACTTCCCAGGTGTATTAACCCTCATCTCCAATGCAGGAAGGGCTGGTGAAGATCCAAAGCCCTCAGTGACAGGAGCAGGAAAGGTTTAATTGGTCTAATTAAATTCTGACTGATCAGTGACTGTGCTCGCATGGCTCCAAACCTTTCTGGAAACCAGTGTGTGTGTGGGGGTTATTTGTTTGCTTTCAGCCTCACAAAAGCCCTGTGTGCTTTTATTTCCAGCACCAAGGCACTAAAGAGATAAAAGATCCATAAATATCTGCTGGATGTTATAGATTTTTAAAAACTTAAGTGCCTCCCTGCTTGCAGCTCTTCCTGTAAGCAGCAGTGCAATGCAGCTTCCATCGGCATCCCAGCCTTCCCTTTGAAATCCCCTGCATCCCTCCAGCTGTTCCACATATTTCAGGCTTGAGTTGCCCCCCCAGAAACTGCTCCTTTGGTTTCTTTGAAGCTCTCCCTGTCTGGTTTTTGTAACTCCAGAATGCAAACGGGGACTTTTCCCAGGCTGCAGGTCTGTGATCCCCTCAGGACGCAAACCTGGAAACCTGGACCTTCCCCACGTGGGGAGCTGAAATGGGAAACACCAGTTTAAAGGAGAATTTAAAAACCCAGCATGCCAAATTCATCCTGAGAAAGCTTTCAAGAAGCTCATGTCAGTTTGATCAGCATTTGATCTGACCCATGGAAGAGGCTGTGGAGCTGCACTTCAGGAGTTTTCCTTTTTTTTAGCCCGACACAGGAGCAGCAAAATATTTTCCTAAATCCCCAGTGACTCAGAAAGGCCAATGCCATATTTCACAGGGGCTCAAATATGCAGGAACCTGTCAGATATTGAAATAATTCAGGAACTTTCCCCCTTTGATCCCTAGTTAACACAAAGACCTGGTAACAGAGCTCCCATGTGCTGTCTGCTCCCGGTGAAGCTGCGGATTCCCAGCTGGTGGGAAGCCTCTGGCTGGAGGAATCCCACTCCCCCTCCTCTGAGAATGCAGCAGTTTGAGCAAATAAAGCATTTGCTCTGGGTTTTATTTTTGGCTTTTGGTCAACAGCTGGTCAGTCCCTAATGAGCGAGCTGGGCTTTGATTTCCTGCCTGGAAAAGGGGGTGAGAAATGGGAGAGGATCTGCGTTAGAAATTTGACTCGCACCAGCGATCCCAGCTGGGAGCTGCTCCCATTAGTGCTTTGCCTGGGGACATGTTCCAGAGGGAGGCCCTGGATCAGCTCAGGGACAAGGATAAGGGGACACAGGGGAGTTTCAGGGGTTCCCAGAGAAGGTGAATCTCCCTGATCCCAGGCTGCCCAAGGAAAGGCACCGCATCCCACTGTGCTGCCCTCCAAACTGGGCTCATGGAATGGGAGGACAGTGGCTCTGTTGTTCCTCATGTGTAATTTCTTAATCATTGTCATAGAATCCCAGGATGGTTTCAGTTCGAAGGGACATTAAAACTCATCTCATTCCAACCCCCTGCCATGGGCAGGGACACCTTTCACCAGCCCAGGTTGCTCCAAGCCCCCTCCAACTTGCCCTTGGACACCTCCAGGGATCCAGCAGCAGCCACAGCTTCTCTGCCCAACCTGTGCCAGGGCCTGCCCACCCTCACCAGGAATTCCTTCCCAATATCCCATCTAACCCTGGCTTCTTTTCCACATCTTGTTTCCTTTCAGAGCATCTGGGCCCTCTGAGCTTAGGTGTGAGCTCTACCCCACCAGTGGGAGAGGGGATTCTGAATAAGCCCCCCTAATTCCTGCTCACCCAGGAGGCAGGGATGGACAGAAAAAATCACAAAAATTTGGGAAAAATCACATTCCCAATTTCCTTGGTGGCTCTCAGCAGATTTAGGCAGGAGGGCAGAGACCTGCTGTTCCCCATCGGTGCCACTGAGGAAAGAGTTTGGTGTGTTTTGCTTTTGCCCTGATGTGGCAGTGAGGGCACGGAGAGCTCTTGGGAATGGCAAACATGGGAAGGACCCTGCAGAGCTGCCCCAAGGGCCCCACCCGTGCTGTGTCCCACCATGAGGGACCACATCTGAGTCACATCATCTCACAGCTGAAAATCCCATGTCAGGCACTTCCAGGGATACGGCCTTACATCCAGGGGGCTCCCCTGGAACTCGGGGGGAGCCGCAGGGTCGGGGTGATGGCCGTGGGCGGCTGCTTTATCTCCTGAATGTTTTCCCCCTTCCCATAAACAGGAGGAGCAGATGGGAACGTGTCTGAGACAGACTGGCAAGTGACAGAGGGGGAGGGAAAGGGGGGTTAAATCTTCAAAAGCACTGGAGTGCCGGATCCTGGAAGAGAACTGAAGTGAGAACGGGGAATGTCGCTGGTGGGAGAATGAGCTGAGCTCCAGGGAAAGCACCAGGTGAGAGCTTTGGGCATTTTCCAGGGCACAGCCCAGCCCCAACTGCTCCTTGGCACCCACAGCCAACCCCCCCTCCGTTGTCCCAGATGTCCACACAGCCTGGGAATGAGAACATCTGGAACCTACACTTCCCGAATTGTCCTTCAAGCACTCTGTGGCCAAGTCACTCCCCACCCCTTAATGACACCATTAATTAAGCAGAGTTCAAAAATAGCCCTGCAGGATTTCCTGCCTCCCCTCCAACTATGCCACAAGGTAAGAGGAAGGAGGAGAAGCTCACAAAGGAGAATTAAGGGAAGATGCTCCGTGGAGCCCAAGGTACATCCCTGATTAACTGTTTTCCTTGCATTCTGAGTGATCCCTGTCCCCCCCTGCCCAAGCACACCCGGAGCACAGTCACCTTTCCCATCCCATGCGTGTAAGCTTTCCAAGATACATTGGGCTCTAACTCAGGTCACTAAATTCCCAGGAAGCACCCAGGCAATGGGAATGCTGGCAGTGGCAGGGATCTGTCATCTGCCCGGCTGCAGGAGCAGATCCAGACACGGAACAAGCTGAAATCTGATGTGTAATAACTCCACCTAGAGGGAAAAGGGATGGCCAGGAGAGATGGGACACAGCTGAGCACGTTCCCAAATGCCTGCCTGGCGCCAAGGAGGGATCATGGCCTGGAGGCAGGGATGGCCAATGGGACAATCACGGGATCATGGAATTCTAGACTGGTTTAGGTTGGAAGAGACCTTAAAGATCATCTTGTTCCTCCCCCCTGCCATGAGCAGGGACACCTCCCACCAGCCCAGGGTGCTCCAAGCCCTGTCCAACCTGGCCTTGGACACTCCCAGGGATCCAGGGGCAGCCACAGCTCCTCTGGGCACCCTCTGCCAGGGCCTGCCCACCCTCACGGCACTTCGGGCTTCATGCACCATATTTCAGCCAGATTTGTGATCTGATCCCAGCTCAGATCTTTTGGGATGAGTTTATGCTGTCTTACTTCCCATAAAACAGCCACATCCAAGGGAGGGTGACAGCCATAAAGAAGTTTCTTTTTAGAGCTGTTTTTGTGTATCTTTTAAGCCCTGACTTGGACTCTAGGCCAGGATGTTTGAGCGTTAATGAGGTGAGGTGTTGTCAGCCTCAGGCAGGGATTTTCTCCGTGGAAAAAGAAGTGGGTCTGGGGACTCGAGCAGGAAAGATGAGAAACCCTGAAGACACCAAACACTTTCAGCCTCCGTGGATGGCAGGTTGGGGCTGCGACACACCTGTGGTTCCCAGCACTTCCCCTGCAGCTAAATTGCATTTGGCTGCTTGGATAATGATGGGATAATTACTTCCAGCGAGGCAGACACAGTCCAGATGCCCTTCTCCTTCCATAACTGCTCTAATGCCATCCTAAGCCCCAAGGAAATGCCATTTCCCAGATCCCAAGGGGCAAGCTGGATGGCAGCAGAGCTTTGCCAGGTTTCCTCTTGACTTTATTAAGTTGGAGCAGGTATTTAGTTTCTTGTTATCCATCTGCAGGAGACACCAGGGGAGATGCAGCAGCATCTTTCTTTCCAGGGGCTAAGCAGGCACTGGGTCCTCTCCAAAATCCAGGTGCCCGGAGCTGGTTTATGCAGCTCTTCACACATTTCCACCCCTCAGGATTTACTGGTGGTCGGATACAGCCCTGTCTATGAGAGGTTAAAAGGAACCAAAGAGGCTGGTCCCTCGGTATTCCAAGCCCTGAGCATGTTTCCAAAACAGAAATGTAAACACTTGTATTGTGGCGAGGATTTATTCGTTCTTCCTGCCTTGTGTCATGGAGCCGAAGGGAAGGAGAGCACTTTTTCCCTCCTCATAAAGCAGGGTGTGTTCGGGATCAGACACTGACATCAAGCAAGTGCATGGCTCCTTTCCCATCTTTCTGACTGTCCTGCTGTCAGGGATTTTCAGTCTCCCTGCTTTGTGACCTCTCTGTTCCAGCACTGGCAAATAACAGAGCAGCCAGAGGCTATCACTTGGCTGGAGGGGAGTTTTATTCCCCTCTGCAACAGGATGTGCTGCAGTGGAACGGGTGGTGAGGAGATGTGGGGAAATAGGAAATATGGAAATCAGTGGAAATGTGTTATTTCAACTTTCCCCTTGGTCTTCAGCAACCAGATCCTGGCCTCGGAGGTACTGGGAAGATTTCTCTGTTGGCTGCTGTGGATCCTCACTGGCCCTGGTAAGAACCACAGAATTCCCTGAGCTGCAAGGGACCCACAAGGATCAGATTCCAACTCCTGGCCCTGCACAGACACCCCAACAATCCCACCCTGTCCCTGTCCCATTGTCCAACCCCTCCTGGAGCTCTGGCAGCCTCGGGGCTGTGCCCACTGCCCCTGGGGAGCCTGGGCAGTGCCCACCACCCTCTGGGGGAAGGGCCTTTCCCTGAGATCCCCCCTGCCCCCGCCCTGGCACAGCTCCAGCCGTTCCCTGGGTGCTGTCCCTGCTCACAGAGAGAAGAAGCAAACCCCATTTCAAGTGTTGACTCAGTGGCTGATCCCTGATCCAGCTTTCCCACACCAGTCAATGTAATTGTCCTGTTGGAGCAAGTCCAGAGGAGGCCACCAAGGTGATCAGGGGGATGGAGAAAGGCTGAGAGAATTGGGATAATTCAGCCTGGAAAAGAGAAGGCTCCGGGGTGACCTAATTGTGGCCTTCCAGAACCTGAAGGGAGCTACAAGAAAGATGGAAAGGGACTATTTACAAGGGCCTGGAATGGCAGGATCCAGCTCATTTCCCCCTCTGGTTTAGACTCCTGTTCCTACAATATCCACCTGCAAAAGGGTTTGTCAGCACCTGTGGAGGAAAACAGGGCAGCACGGGTCTCCAGGACTGACAAACTTAACCCTGCTGGGGCAAGGCAAGAGGTTTAACCGGAATAAAGGATTTTTCCCTTATTTTTCAACATTCCATCACAGCACAGGAGGTCGGGAGCTGAGAGACACACACTCAGCTGTTGAATCCCATGGGCCAGATGGACCTTCTGGGTCAGGATGTCCCTACATATTGGAAGTTGGGAGGATGCACCTGGGTAAGGCGTGTCCAAAAGTCACTGTATTCCCGGTGAACATCCAGGACTTCTGCCCTGAAAGCTCACTGGGGAGAGCTGGGCTGACCCCATGTGGTCACAGCCTTGTCATGGAGCAACTTCAGCTTTAAAAAGCCTTGACTTTCCACACCTCTCCAGGCAAAATGTACATTCTGCCTCATATCCATAAAATCTTTCCACCAGAACAGGCACCATGGAGGGAGTTCAGCTGAACCTCTGTCATTCTTTGGGCAGTAAAAATGTGTCCACACTCCCAGTTTTCCCAGTTCAACCAGCCAAAGCAGCACAGCATAAAGCTCATTTTTATCCTGGATGGGATACTCCAAGTCCTCTTAATCCCTCAGAACAAAGGAAATAAACAGAGAAGGGGCAGGAGGGGGAAACTCACGCGGGTTTGTGCCTTTCCCTTGCCATGAGAGGTTAAATGTTGCAGTGACTCCCCTGGCTCCAGGCTGGGAGCTTCGCCCAGGATTTTGGGTGTGCCTGAGCCCAGGGAGGTTGGTCCGTGTGTCATCTGGTCACTCTGGGCCCGAAAAAGTCAAAAATAAGGAATTGTTGATTGTTTCCAGGGTTACGGCGTGACTCACTCCCAGGGTAAAGGAACGGGGGAGACACATGGAAAATGAAAATCATGTCTCAGAAGCATTTTGTGTAATTATTGCGCTGCCCTGAGCTACACTGACCTCAGTTATTCATAAAACAGTCTCTAGAGATGATCTCAAACTTGGGTTTTTTTTATTGAAAAGGAAGAAAAAAACCCCTCATTCCTGATGTCTGTCAGCCCTGGAGGCCCAACAAGGCCCGGCCCAGCACTGGTCCTGTCCAAGGGGAGAGATGAACCCTCCAGAAACAATCCCAGAGATGGAAATTATCAAATTGAGGGATGGAGGGACAGGACAGGGGGAATGGCTTCCCATTGCCAGAGGGCAGGGATAGGTGGGATATTGGGAAGGAATTGCTGGCTGGGAGGGTGGGCAGGCCCTGGCACAGGTTGGGCAGAGAAGCTGTGGCTGCCCCGGGATCCCTGGGAGTGTCCAAGGGCAGGCTGGACGGGGCTTGGAGCACCCTGGGGTAGTGGAAAGGGGTAGAACGAGCTGATCTTTTGAGCTCTCTTCCAACCAAAACCATTCTGTCATTCCACTACTCCAAGCCCTCCAGGGCAAACGCCTCACCCTTCGCGTCCCTGAGGC
>VXBX01000163.1:51932-76947 GCA_013400415.1 Scytalopus superciliaris | reverse complement strand
AAGCCTCCCCGGGGCAGGGGGTGACACAACCCACTCAGCCCCTCCGACCCCGCCCGCCATCTTGGACCGGCCCTCAGGGCGGGGGAGGGGCGTGGCCTGTTCGGAGGGGGCGTGGTCAACACGCGTGACGTCGAGAGGGCAGGGCTGCCGGAGGGTCGCGCGGCTGGCGCCGGGGTGGGCGTGTCTGGGGGNCCCCCCTGAGGGACCGTGAGGGAAGAGGGGGTGGGAGGAGTATGTGTGAAGGGAGGGGACCCTCCTGAAGGGACCCTGTGGGTATAGGGGGTGAGGGGCCTGCCCTGAGGGGACCCTGTGGGGTGAGGGGAGCCCTCTGAGGGATCGTGTGTGAAGTGAGGAGACACCTCTGATGGGTGGGGTTTCTGGAGAGCTCCCACCCCTCGAGGGGCTGTTTCAGCTGAGGGTCTGTGTGGGGGGTGAGGGAGTCCTCCCAAAGGCTGCGTGTGAGGTGAGGGAGTGAGGGGACACCCCCACGGGGCCTGTGTGAGGTGAGGAGACCCCTCTGAGGGGTTGCCTGTGAGTGGGGTCCCCTCCTTGAGGGGCTGCTTCAGCTGAGGGGAGCTGTGGGGACCCCCTGAGGGGCCATGTGTGAGGTGAGGGGACCCCTTGGAGAGACTGCCTGTGGGGCAGGGTGGTGTGGGAAGCCCCCTGAGGGGTCGTGTATGGTGAGAAGGGGTGTGGAACTCCCTTCAGGGGGCTGTTTGGGGTGAGGGGACCCTCCGAGGGGCCTGCTGTGAGGTGAGGGGGTGTGGGACCCTCCCCTGAGGGTCTGTGGGTGAGGGAACCTCCCCAAAGGCCGTGTGTGAGGTGAGGGGGTCTGGGAACCCCCCGAGCTTCTGTGTGTGGGGTGAGGGAATCCCCCTGAGGGGTTGGTTGTGTGTTGGGGTCCTGCTTCACCTGAGGGGAGCTGTGGGGCCACACGTGGAGGAGTCCCTGGTGGCTCTGTCACCCTGTCCCCCAAACCTGTGACGCTGGCAGAGGTCTGGCCAAGCACCCACTGACCCCCCCAGGATTCCTGGGCATACCTTGTTCCTTCTCCCTCCGTATCCCACTCCCTGGGGATCCCAGGATGTTGCAGAGAGACTTGAGTTGTGCACCAAGATGACCCAAAGGCCAGAGATCTTCCCCACCATACATTAATCCTTCATTTAATTTTTAAGTGGCTTTGATCTAAGTCATATTCCTGCCTCCAGAAAAGGTGTGAAGCTTTAAACTTCCTGCTGCTCCAGCTGTGCCAGAAGTAGTCTGGAAAATAACGGTTTGTCACTAATTGCTCAAAGAGCATCACCAATTTTATTTCCTCCGTGGGCTTTTCCACTGCTGCCTGAGCCTGGTGTGCTGTACCCCTGGGCTGGAATTCATGAGGTTGGTTTCCTTCTGTACAGGGCACTGTTTGGATGTTGGTATGGACACTCAGGAATGCTGGGAAGGCTTTGCAAGGGGGACAGGGGAGCAGCAACACTGGAATAGTTGAGCTCTAGGAACAGAGGTATCTCTGGAAATGTTTTTCTTTGCCCTTCATCTTTCCCACTGTTTCATTTTGGAAATCCACGCTGGATGAGAATTTGTGTTGCTGTTTAATTGCTATAACAGCTATTTTTAAAAAATTTTTTTAAACTTTTATATGCAGAACTAAGACAAGAACAGGGCTTGAAAGGCTGGTATGTACCAACAAGTGGCATAAAAAAGAGATTTTGTGCTGGTTTTTTACTTTAAGAAGCTTTTTTTTCACTTGGGTTTCCACAGCCACTTTCACTTTTGATACTCCTGTGTTGCAGTTATGCTTGATAGGCAACACCCTCTGTACTTTTTCTGGGCAGTTCAATAGGGCTGTGGGGTGTCTCACTGTAAAAAGTGCCATCCCAAATACATTTTTCTTCCTGATGTTGATTTGGCCTGTCCGCTGGTGTGTGGCTGCTGTATCACTTATGGTGCAGCTGAGGGAATTTGAGGATGTATAAAGCAATTGGCCTCAGGAGAAGTTCCCCTGAGCTCTGCTCATACCAGACTCGCAGGTGACCAAGTAAGGATTCTTTTCCTGTATGGTGGAATCCCATACTGGTTTGGGCTGGAAGGCATCTTAAAGACGACCTCATTCCACCCCCTGCCATGGGGCAAGGACACCTTTCACTAGAACAGGTTGCTCCAAGCCCCATCCAACCTGGCCTTGAATGCAGTAGGGAAAATATATCCCTTTGCTTCCTCCTGCTCTGAATAAAGCCCCGTTCCCAAGTCTGTTTAATCATTGACAGGTGTCACCGTCACCTCGGCTGTTTGTTTCCCCTGTTAGTGGGCACTGCAGGGCTGTGCTGGACAGCTGGGACAGTGCTGGGCTCTGTAAACACACAGAGCAAACAGGACAGCCTGGGAGGGGCAGTTGGGGCTGTAACTGTGCCATCACCTGCATTCCCAGCTCTGGGATGTGGTGCCTCGTGCCCAAGAGGTTACTTATGGGATGGGACTGCTTGGAATAAGCGTGTTATTCCTACTGCTGGTTTTTAATGGAACAGGAACGCAAATGGTCTCTAGACAGAATGTTGGGAGGTCTGTTGGGAGTCATGCCTTTCCCTTCAGAGGGCTGCAGCAGTTAAATATCCTCCTCAGTGTCTTATCTGGTGGGTTTTTCCAAGATAAACACCAAAGCACCGCATGTTGACTCGGTGACGTGCGTGGTGTCAATGTGCTCTTTGTTTACCCAGCGGCCTCACTGGGTGAAGGCTGAGGAGCTTCACTCGCACATAAAACAAACAGCAGTTTATTCACCTTCCCTTTCACCCCCGAGGAACATCCCAGGGCATGCCACAACCCTGGGGAAACACCTTGTTTAGGGATGGAAGCAAACCAAACCGTTCCTTACCAACCGTGTTGCAGGTCGCCTGCTGCAGCCATGGTGCCGGTTGCCACCGGGATGCTGGATGACACTCCCATGTTTGACCCAAGGATTCTGCACGAACTTGACTGGAGTGAGAACACCACGACCTTTTCTCCTGCTATTTCTCCACTGGATCCGGGGGACGGGCTGGTTCTGAGACCACTCTGCACAGCTGATTTAAATCGAGGTAGAATCCTGTTTAATCATCACTGGGTCCATAATGTGTATTTGTGCGTGAGCTCTTGGTAGATTGGCAGTGCTTGTTCTTCCTGATTTGGGTTATTTTTATCAGTAAGCAGTTTCATGGAATCATAGGACATCCTGAGTTGGGAGGGACCCACAAGGATCTTTGAGTCCAACCCCTGGCCATGCACAGGGCATCCAACAATCCCATCATGTGCCTTGAGAGCTGCATTCAGATGTTCTTGGAGCTCTGGCAGGTTTGGGACTGTGACCACTTCCCTGAATTTGACCACTTGGCACCATGGATTTGTGCTGTGTTAGATTACCCTCAAAACTGGTTTTACTGTTTTAATCTTCAAGTCAAATATCCCAAATAATCCACAACTTCCTCAGAGCACAATTGTTCATAATGTTTCTATTTAATACCAAAGCAATGTGAACCAGCATCTTGGTGCACAAATTCTCCTTCAGTTTCTGTAATTTGGATAAAAAAGTTGTTTTGGACACACAGCTGAATATCACGTAATTTCAGGCTTATCCTTTTCTTGCACCTTCTGCACTCAAGGTGCAGTTTGCTCTGATCCTTCAGCATTGCCCAGGGTGGGAGTTGGGTGGGATTGCAACTCTCCAAACAGCAGTGTCAGGTTGTTCCTTGCTGTTTAGAGCTTACTGTGTGTGTCTGTCTCTCACTGAGGGTTGTTTGTTTCCCACTCTTTTCCAACAGGCTTTTTTAAGGTTCTGGGTCAGCTGACGGAAACCGGAGTTGCGAGCCCGGAGCAGTTTATCAGTGAGTATATCATTATTCCTTGGCATTTCCACAGAGGTTTTTGGGAACCAGGGGATACTGATGCTGACAGCAGAGCTGCCTGGGTGTGAGGCTCCCGACTGCCTGATGCCAGAGGGAGTGATTAGCTCAGCTCCCCTGAGGCAGCCCTTGGCACTCAGCACTGGATCCAGTTGCAGCTATCCCTGAGGGCTGCTTGGCTGGGACAGGCCTGAATTGTGAGTCTGCTTTTGAAGCTGAGCTTTAGACACCTGGGACAAGTAGGATGGATTACTTGGGGTGCTCCACGTCCCATCCAGCCTGGCCTTGGACTCTTCCAGGGATGGGGCAGCCACGGCTTCTCTGCCCAACCTGTGCCAGGGCCCCACCATGCTCACAGTCAGGAATTTCTTCCCAATATCCCACCTAACCCTGTCAGTGGCAAGCCATTCCCCCTTTGTCCTGTCCCTCCATCCCTTGTCCAAAGTCCCTCCCCAGCTCTCTTGGAGCCTGCTTTATGTCCTTTTTAGATCTCACTCCTTGGCTGGGCAGGCAGTGAGGAAGCAGCCTAGGGATGCAGGGAATCACAGGATCTAGGCCAAGCCCATCCCTAACCCACATCCCCACATGCCACATTTACATGTCTTTTACATCCCTCCAGGGATGGGGACTCCACCACTGCCCTGGGCAGCTGTGCCAGGGCTGGACAGCCCTTTACAGGAAGGAGTTCTTCGTGAGGTTGGGCAGGCCCTGGCACAGGTTGTCCAGAGAAGCTGTGGCTGCCCCTGGATCCTTGGAAGTGTCTAAGGCCAGGATGGACAGGTCTTGGATCAGTGTGGGATAGTGGAAGGTATCCCTGCCTGTGGCAGGGGGTGGGACTGGATTTCTTTAAGGTCCCTTCCAACCCAAACCAGTCTGGGATTCTATTAATGCCCATCCCACCTGCACTGGGAAAGGAAGGATCTCTGGGCAGCTGAGGAAAAGGAATTTGTTTTCATATCTGCTTTTCCTGAGTTAGTCTGACTCCTCAGCTTTCTGGTTCTGGGGTCTTGGGAGCATCTTCCTTATGATCCCACAGTAACGTGCAGTCAGAGTCTGCTGCAAGTATCAGCCTTACCTGCAGTTTAATCTGAGACTAAACTGACTGTTCCACTCTCTGCTCCCACAGAAACCTTTGAGCACATGAAGAGATCAGGAGATTACTTTGTTACCGTCGTGGAAGACACAAACCTTGGACAGATCGTTGCCACGGCAACACTGGTTGTAGAACACAAATTCACTCACTCCTGCGCCAAGGTAAATCCTGTCACTGCAGCTGTGAAGGGAGGAAAAGATCCTGGCCCTGACTCTGGGCATGTTGCTTTTATGGTGTTATGTTGTGGTGATGGCCTCAAGTTGTGCCAGGGATGGTTTAGGTTGGATATTAGGAAAAATTTCCTCATGGAAAGGGTTGTCCAGCCCTGGTATGGCTGCCCAGGGCAGTGGTGGAGTCCCCGTTCCTGGTGGGATCTAAAAGCCATGTGGATGTGGCACTTGGGGTCAGGGTTTAGTGGTGGCCTTGGCAGTGCTGGGGAATGGTTGGACTTGATGACCTCAGAGGGCTTTTCCAGCCTTGAAAACGTAAATATTTTTAAAATACATATTTTAATATATCAAGCATTTTCTGCATTTAAAAAATATCTGCCATCCTTGAGTGCTCAGCTGATAGTAAAAGGAAACTTTGTCCTTTCCTAAGAAGAAACTACAATTGGAGGTCTGTCCTGTTCTCCCTCCCCCCCAAAAAAAAGTGAGGTTCTGCACAGGTCAGAGGTGGCTCTGATGGAGCAGGTGGCCAAGATCCTGGTGGGAATACCAACCAGACTGAAAGCTGGGAGGGAGCTGGAGATCCACACTCGAATCCCATGGCAGGGAAAGGTGGCAGTGGGACCAGGGCTCCTGCAGGGAGCTGGAATTCCAAGCCTAACCCTTGCCTGTGTTTCCACAGAGAGGAAGGATAGAAGACGTGGTGGTCAGCGGGGAGTGCAGGGGGAAGCAGCTTGGAAAACTGTGAGTATTTCCCCACCTTTTCCATTCAGCAGCAGGGGGGCATCAAGCACTTACAGCTTCCTGGGAAGAACTCAGCCAGCAGGTATCACCAGCTGGGAATAAAATGATCCACTGGAAAATGCAGAGTGTGCTGTCAGACCTCAGTGTTTTCACTCTGATAATTTAACTAATTAAACGTCCATTGACCCGGCATTTAACTGTTGGTTTCCTGTCTTCCCCAGATTAATATCCACCCTCACCTTGCTAAGTAAGAGACTGAACTGTTACAAAATCACGCTGGAATGTCTGCCCAAAAATGTGGATTTCTACAAGAAGTTTGGCTATTTGGTATCTGAAGAAAACTACATGTTTCAACGGTTCTTTAATTAAGGACTTCAGGTGGTAGAGACTGTTGGTGGAGGAGCTTGTGCTACAAACATTCTCTTTGTGGAAAATTTATATAGTTTATTGCTGCAAATATAATGATCCCTATAAATAATGAACATCAGATGTGTAAATCCTGGGGAAAAAAACCAAATTTATGAGGTTTTTAGAAGGGTCCTCTGGGTTAGGAAGGAAGCTTAGAACTAATTTTTACTACTGTCGAGGTGAAGCTTTTCTGTTCTAGCTGAGTTACAAAGGACTCGTTAAAGGGATGGTTTTTAACCAAAGGTATATATTTTTATCTCAAATTTTTTCTTGCATTGTATTTTTCTAAAGGTTTGTGCTTCTTTTCTCGGTGGCCAAAGGACAGCCCGTGGGATTGTCCTGCTGGCTGTGCTGGTGGAAGGATGGCAAAGCTTGGGAAGGGATGAGGCTTCTCTTCTGCAGAATCACTGACACAGAACAGGCCTTTGCTCTGTTCTTTCCATGACACCTCACGGAAGTGCTGTGGGAGGTTTTATAGGCACTATTTTCCAAGGCTGGGTTTGTTACTGTTTGTGCAGGTAGGGGAGAATCCTTATGGGCTGTGTTGGATTCCCAGTCTGAAGATGGATGTGTGCTTCTCACTGCAGGGCTCCTGCACTTTAGCTGATAACTCGGTTTTCAGGATAATTAATTGTTTTCTGACACAGAAAACCCAAATGTGGTTTGTGACAGGGCAGAGGTGACCGGGAAGCTGGAATGTCTGATGGAATATACCCCATCTGCAGTGGGGCTCTGGCCAGTAGTCAATGGAAAGGGGATTGGGATTGACAGATTCAGCTTCACCTGAGAGGCTGGGATGTTCCCCTGGAGAAGGGAAGGCTCAGGGAGACCTGAGAGCCCCTCCCAGTGCCTGAAGGGGCTCCAGGAGAGCTGGGGAGGGACTGGGGACAAGGCATGGAGGGACAGGACACAGGGAATGGCTTCCCACTGCCAGAGGGCAGGGATAGGTGGGATATTGGGAAGGAATTGGTGGCTGGGAGGGTGGGCAGGCCCTGGCCCAGGTTGGGCAGAGAAGCTGTGGCTGCCCCTGGATCCCTGGGAGTGTCCCAGGCCAGGTTGGACAGGGCTTGGAGCAGCCTGGGCTGGGGGGAGGTTGTCCCTGCCCATGGCATGGGAGTTCAAGGCTCCGTTGAACCCAAATCATTCTGTGGTTCTGTGGCCACACGTGGCCCCCTCCTGCTGTCCTGGAGCCCCTGGGCCCAGGTGGGCTCTGCTGTAGCCAGTTGGGATTTACAGCTCCAGCATCCTGCTCCCAGGGGATTGTTGCTGCTTTGGAGCTTCCCTCTTGCTGTAAGCTTGGACAAACGATTTTAGCACTTTTGCCAGCAGTGGCAAGCAAATAATGTACAAAGCCCTGGTTTCAACAGTGGTGTTGTGTGTGGAGAGTGACAGATCCCACATCCATGAATAGGGCATTATAAACCCCCGGGGCTCGTAGGGAACAGCCCGTGTTGTTCGTGGGCCGTGCACAGTGTCCTCCTTTGTGCTGTGGAGAGCGGCTCTACAGCGTGCTGGGGGCTCTGCTTGATGTTCCTGAGGGTTCTCCACTCGATACAGTGTCTCCTGGGTGATGTCTGGTTTATTTATTGATTATTTTTTTAAAAGATATCTTTGTTTAAGCTGAATAAATGAAAACTGCCAACTGTATCTGGACTGTTTTTCATGGTAGGTCTCCAGAGCGTGTGTACCTGTTGCCCTTGCCCTAGAGAAGAACACTGTCTGAGATTCCACATGGATTTCTCTCCAGGGCTCTTCCCAACTCTGTTGTGCTGACAAACATGTGCAGGGCTTGAGCCCCGACTCTGAACTAACTGTATAAAACAGCTCCTGCTTTCTGCTGGCCCGAGTGACTGAGGTGGATTTTCTTGCCTTTCACATTTTTTAATTAATTCCGAACTTGCACTAATTTAAAGTGGATTAGTTGAATTCCGTGATATCTACACCATCTAAATAGCTCCAGGCCCTCATTAAGAGTTAATGAGAAGATTAGTAGGAGTGAGGAGCAGGTGCTTGTGGCCCCGCTCAGATCATTGTAAAACAAATGAATTGGGTTGAAAGCTGGGTTTTGTGGCTGTGTCACAAAGCCTCTGCGGGCACCACCCGGCTCAGCTTTGAAGAGCTCTTTGTTCTGTCCCAGAGGTGACATTCCCACCCCTCTGGAAAGAGCAGCTGGAGAGCTGAGACTGCCCGGGCTGGGGACTTAGAGGGGCCGCTGCGGGGTCAGGTGTGCCCCTGGAACAACATCAGTCCCGGGGGTGTGTTTGAAACTGCCCCAGGGACAGGGAAAATGCCACAAATCGCAGCATTTAACAACCACGGGGGGGATGAAAATAGAATGTCCACCTTCCTAAACTGCAGAAGCCACATTAATTATGTGATATAATTAAAGTCGACCCTGACCTCCTTCAGGCAAACACCAAACTATATCTATATGTGTGTGTATATGCTTGTTTTCCCACTGGGAAGCTCTTCCTAGGACCACAGAGGCATTTGGATACCTGTATTTATACATATATATATACACACATATGTATTGAAAAAAATAGCTTTTTATATCCAAGACCACCCAGAATGGCTTGGGTTGGAAAGGACCTTGAAGATCCTCCAATCCCACCCCCTGCCATGGGCAGGGACACCTCCCACTATCCCAGGTTACTCCAAGCCTCATCCAACCTGGCCTGGAACACTTTTTTTTGGTCAGAAATCAACCCTAACAAATTCCAGCTTCTCCATTGGTTTAATGTTGCCTCCTCCCTGGGATTTAATTTTTTGGTTAATAGCTCTCCCTCCATGAGGAGATCTCCTTCCCTCTGCTTCCCCTAAGCTGGAAAAAAAGGGAATTTTAGCACCTTAACACAGAGCTGTGGATCCCTAAGGATTTGGGTGCTGCAGTTTTGTGTCTGAACCTGGGGAAGGTGAAATAAAAACTAACAATTCACCATCTGCCACTCTTTTAAACCCACAGTGAAGGACCTTCCTGTCAATTCCAAAAGCAAACACTGAAAATACCTACTGGCAGTTCAGCTCCAGGAGACAGACATCAGGAAGTTTTAAATAAAAGGCTTAATAATAGAGATGAGGAAAATCAATCTCCCAGTCCCTGAGGATGTGACAGGCAGACAGATCAGAATGACTGTAAAAAGCATCAGGATGTGGTAACAGCATGAAAAAGCCTGGATTGGTGGAAAATCCTTAGTCATGAAGTAGTGACAGAGTCTGCCCAGGAGCCTGGGGATAACAGACCCAGGTTCTGCACATGGCCCAGCCTGCTGAGATGAATCAGTGCCTTCCATCTGCTGCTCATCCCTCCCCTTCCCCAGGGACCCAAAATAGAAAGGGAGGGGATGGTTCCCACCCCTCTTTCAGCAGCAGCTCGTGGCTGGCAGTGTCTGAGCTGCGCAGCCATGTGGGAGCCCCGTGGTGCAACAGCCGGGAATGTGTTTCCCAACAGCCCCAGAAGAATTCCTTTATGGGGAGTCACTTCACAGAAGGAACCAAACCCTCTGCAACTGCAAAGGCAGCCCTGCACTCCGGGGCTGAACGCTGACACAGGGCACTGCTCCAGGAGAGAAGTCACTTCCTTTGCTCCAGCTGAAGATTCCCTCGCTCCAGCACCATGCTTTTTATTTCAGATTTCTTTTTCCTGAGGGATTTACACTGCCCCATCACTGCTGGAGGTGGCAGAGCATACCAGCAGGGACAGGAAAGTGCTGCTGAACGCTGCCCAGCACTCCAGGGCCTGCACACTCCATGGGAGCAGAGGTATTAGGCTGGAAAGCCTCACCCCGTGTCCTGGCTCAGCTGAACAGCCCTGACTCACTGCAGGGTGTTTCCTCCTCAGGTGTCACCCACATCTGTTCCAGAGCAGCTCTAATCCAGGCATGGATTTTCAGTCTACCTTTAACTACCCTGACAGAAGCCAAAAGCTCCACGTGCTCCAGAGGGACCATCCCTCAGCAGGCCTTCCCAGGAGCTGCAAGGTCAGGGAAAACACACTCCCACAGTACCAAAAAACTGCACAGTTTCATTCCTGCCTTCAAACCCACACCAACCCTGTGCCTGCAGGGAGTCCCCCCAGCACGGGCTGTCCATTCTGAGGTGACAGAGGCCATTCCCATCCCCACACAGCCCTCTCCCAGTGCAGGGGGACAGCTGCATGCCCTGACCCCCAAACCCTGCTCCATGTCAAAACACAGCCCAGCTACAAGCTGAGACTTCCCAAACACACAAGTTTTTCCAAGAGCTTTGTGAAGTGCTCGTTCCCCACAGTGCTCCCAAGGAGCCATCATTCCATCCCCGGGTTTTATGCAACAAGCATTGGGAAATAAAGCAGATGCAGAACTGGGGCTGTGCTTTCACAACCTCTGTGCTGCTGGGACAGCACAGGAGTTAAAGCTGCACAAACCACCCTGACAACTCCCAACCTGGAAATGTCAAAGCACCAACAAGTGTTTCCTGAGTTGACTCCAATGTTTTACAGCACCTGAGGTGAATCCTTTCAGTCCTGATCCCATTACAGGCTGTGCTTTGAGCCTCAGTTTTCAAACAACTTAATTTTTACCTCCAACAATGCAACCATTGTCTTACAACAGCAACTACTCCTTCAATACGAGTTTGAAGATGCTTGTTCAACTTGAATTAACCCGTAATTCATTTAACAAGCAGCTTTTTAATGCTGGCTGAAAGAATTCAGCCTTGATGTGTGTCAAATTGGCTGCCCTCTGTATTAACACACGATTATTTTACTAAGTAACCAGTACCCTGTTAAACTTCCACTTGCATAAAACAGGGGGATTTTTAGAACAGTCTTTTGCCTTCAGCTGGGCCCAGAGTGTCAGTCTCAAAATAATTCAGTATACAATGAGGTTAAACACTGCTTAGCTCACTGCATAGTGCAGTGCCCAGAGCACATTTCTACCACGAGATATACTGAGAACAAGGTGAGTTTTAGCAAACTTTTTCTTTACTAAAGTCTCTTGTTATAAATTACACAAATAACTTTATAAACAAATCCCCCCCACTTGCATTTTGTTTAAAGTAATAACTTTATATCATACAAATAAAGAAATTTCAAGTATGAAAAGTGCATTATTGCAATAATACCTCTTTGCAAGTCCAAAAATCTTGGTTTTAGAATAAAACTGTAAAGTGTAAAAAAGGAGTAAAACAATCAGTGCCATCTATTCATTCAAGAAGTCCAACATCTTAAAAATGATGCTTAGTGTGTTGCAGAGGCAGATTTACATCTGAAAGCAACATGTAATTGAAAACAAGCAATGTGTGTTCATTGTTTTGCATTATTAATTCTTTTCTTTTTTTTTTTTTTCCCCCTAGTTTTCTTCACCTTTCTTGGCAGGAATTCGGAATACAAACAGTGCTTGTCCTCAGCCCTCATCCGTTCTGTGCTGCTGCCACTTGCATGGTTCCAAGCTCTTCATCCTCCTCGTGCATCCTCTTTAAACTTCCTGCAAAAGGGAAGAGGGACCTTCAGTCACAGGAGAAGAGAACAATTTAAGCACTGGGTACTGAAGTCTGAACTCAGCCTGCACACCAACTGCAGCCACCCCCTTCCCAAGAGCTTCTTCTGCTCCCCAGAAGTTTACTCAGGGAGTGCAGAAATCACCTCCCCCACGACAGGAGGGGCTTCTCACCTGTGCTCCCAGGTGGAACTGAGAGGGATCTCTCCAGCTGCAGTGGTGACATCATCTGGATGGTTAATTTTGCTAGATAGATGGCTTCATATTCCTGAAAAAGGGTAGGAATGCATACTGCAATTAATTGGCCATAATGCTTTGTAAGGATGAGGAGGACAAAGAGAGCCCACCAGGATGCACTGAAGAGTATCTTTTAATAAGGCAGGGATTTTGGAGGAGGAGAATTCCTTGTTGCTTTGACATGAGTGACAGAAACCATCAAGAAGACAGACCTGAAGAAAACTTCAAGGATGACTTTAAAAAAATGGCTTTAAGGAACACACAAGCTCAGGAGATACTCAATCATCACCCTGCTGCCAGCCCTCAGCAACAGCAGAGACACTGCAGATCTCTGTCAGCACAGTTTGCCCACCAGACTCTTGGAATATGACAAAGCAACTCCAGGATTCTGCTGTTTGCTGTCCCAGACTTGTGAATCTCCTCACCTCTGAGTGCCAGTGTCAAGCACCATCACTCAAGTGCCACAATATTCACTTGGCAGCTCCCTGAGCCACCAACAAAGGTGTTTCAGAGCCTCTTAATCACTGCACAGACCAGGGGGGTTATTTCTCCTCCATTCCAAGAACTGGGGTGCCCACTCATCTTCCTGCCAAGCCCTGCTGCAGCTCCTGACATTTAGTTAAGTCTAAGTAGAAATGTCTCTCTGGCAGGAAGATGATTCATTAAATGGTTTTTGAGTTATGATCAGAAAAAAAAAAAACAAAACCAAAAAACCAGTCACCTGAAGTTGATGGACAAATCCAGCATTAGGATTAATACAGAATCTTCTTTCTTGGACATAAGTAAATGCATCCCTTAAAGAGAGAAGGAGAGAGAAAACACTTCTGTGGAAATCAGACCATACACAGGTTTGTGGTTTGAGTCTTCCTTCAGATTCTCAGTTCTTAGGAACTACAGAACCTGCTAAACCCTCCAGAGAGCTCATTTCACAACTGAAAACGTTTGGACAGAACAGGAAGCAGTAGGTGTAAAATGCTATTTGCCCACTGCAGTCTTCAGCTGGATTTCCTGTTCAACACAGAACAACCCCTGGGGCCTCTCCCGTGGTTTTACATCCATGGATGTGGGCTGGTGGCCCATTTCAGCAGCAGCAGGCACCTCCTCCTTAAATGAAAGAGGGATTTAAACACACCTGCAGTGAAGTGAAATGGAATAATCAGCCCCTTGTGAAGTCTAGACTCCTGAGGCTGAGTGAACACACAACTGTTTGTGTTCCCTCCAAAGGGATTGTTCACTTACACCCCCTGAATTAAAGCACAAACACTTGCTCTTACCTGTACTTCACCCCAAATGTCTCCATTATGTATGCAATAACTAAGGCAGCACTGAAAAGAAATAAACAAAAATGAGTAAAGTACATTTCCACTGTTTAAAAACCCTCACAAGCAGGATGGAGAGTTTCCTACCTTCTAGAAATCCCTGCGTTTCCATGGACAAGAACTTTTCCTGGGAAGGGGAAAAAAAAAACAGAACCACTCAACCACTGTGCTATAAATTGAAGAAAATCCTTGGAAATGTAGTTTTGCCTTGTTATGGAGAACTAGGAAGCAGCAAGAACATCCTGAGGGTAACAGGCTTGTCTTAGTTCACTCTAGATTGCTAACTGTGCTCTGTCCTGGGATACAGGGACAGGGACTCCTGCTCTTCCAAGGATTCCGAGGGACAGACTCTGCCCTGCAGGACCACAGTGATGATTTAAGGTCCTGCATTAGAGAAGGGACACAAAAACCTCATGCACAGAACGTGTTTAAAGTGAAAAAACCCCAGAGATACAAAGAGGTTCATTTTCCAGTAGGGGCAAAAGGAAAGAACATTTTGCTCTGAACTTGTGTAAAATAGTTCAAATCCATGATAAACCTCCAAATTTAAGTAAAACTCATCCTTAAGAGCCTCTAACCACTAAATTAGTTTGAAAGCTTTAACAACATCTTAGTAAATGAGGGAAAGAAGCTCATATGATTTTACCTCCACTTTGTAAACTTCCATCAATAAATTCTTTAGTCTAAAAAGGAAAAAAATTACAAGAGTCAAACTTTCACATTATTTTAAGTGCAAGGAGCAGCAACATCTAAATTTGGTAGAATTTCTGTATCAGTCTTTATACTCAGTGGCAGGAATGCACCTGTTCATGCAGAATTAGACATCACCCAGCTGGACATTTGAATTTCTTTTATACCTTTAGCTCTCCATAAAATTGCCAGTGAAAAACTAGTGGGAAGCCACTTGTTTTCCTGGTGGAAGAAGGAACAAAATGCTTTTGCTCTGTTGCAAACTAACCTAAAACATCCAAACCCAGAGCCCCAAACCCCAGGGTTTATTGTATTTCCAAACATCAGATGTCACTGGCACTATTTACCTCGAAGTTACTGTTTAATTCCTCTGCAGTAACATGTTTCAGGATGCTGCAAAACCCAGTTATCCCACCTGGTTACTCTTTGAATTAGGTCTAGGATTTGATACAAGAGATGTAAATACTCTTGGGCTCGAAATACAAATTTCCCACAGGTCAAGGGGCCCCAGATTTCCCCCATTTCTTTGTTTTGAGGCCAGTCTCTTTTTCTTTTATTCCTCTTTTTTTCTTTGTGAGACCATAACAAGACAGCTCTCACAACTCTGCCTCTGCCTCCACACACCTGTGAAAAGGAGTTAATTACACTTATTAAAGCATCAATAATAAGGTCACTTCAGAGCTGGCAGCACTTCCAGGTGCCTCAGGCTGGGTATCCCAGGTTTGAACTGCTGTCTGACAGTTCAGAAAACTCTTCCTGGACAGCCCCAATCCCAACCCACACCCAAATAAACACTCACCATAGGGAAAAACCGTATTATATTCTCAACTGGATTATCTGCAATATCCAAGACTAAATACCTGCAATGAGAACAGCTGCCATGAGTACACAACAACACCGAGCTGCTACTACTGGCAGAGCCTCCACACCAGTGACTGAAACCTGCAGGAGGGTCCCAGCACTTCCTTCCTGCTCGGAGCTCCAGGAATCCCACAGCTAAGGAAAACTGGAGCTGTCACCGTGAGGAGGGAAGTGAGGAAGCTCCTCCAGCATCCCCTGACAGAACCACCTCTCAAACCCAACAGCTGAGCCTGAAAGTTACTGCAAACTGATGGATAATTCTCATTTCAGGCTGGTCTGGAGTCCAGCAGGATGAATAAATTCACGGGGCTGAATTTAAAGTCTTTCTGCACCTCAGCACGTTTTCTGAACGGTTTTGACCAAGTGGAAATATTTGGAAGGAACACACAGAGAAGAATCTGGATGGTTCCTCACCTAAACAGCTGCTGGAAGTTTGGTTTAATGAAGTTTGCTTCGATGTTTTGCCGTATGCATATTACATGGGTTATTCCATGTTTCTGAAGGATAGGTAGCTGTGGGGAGAGGAAAACAACATCTTTTTAAAATTACAGACCCATCTACTACACAGTAATAAGAAGGAAGGGCTATATCTAGTTAATATATCTAGTTAACACATCTAGTTAATAACCATGTATATAAAATAAGGATATAATCTATACACTTTATAACAAAAGGGCTATATTGTGTCCTCAAGGAAAATCAGAGCTGGTTTTCTAGAATTTAGTGTGAAAACCGTCTTCCAAAAAGAAAAGGCATTCCCAGCAATGCCAAAAGGAACAGGCATTAAGGGAGGCATTCAGTGCACTTGTTTGTCTCTGCCCACCTTTCACTTTGCCTGAAACTGCAAGTCCCTACACGGTGTAGGAATTTTCAGCCAGCACTGGATTCCTGCTGGAATGAGACCATGAAAATAAGATCATTTAAAGCCCGAGACAAGTTTGCAGAGCCAAGCTGTGCCTTAGCAGTGCTTGACCTTATTGCAGATTGAATTCTCCTTGTTTTGCTGTGTGAGTTCCCAGCTCTGATTTGTGTTGTAACACTTCAGCAAAGGAAATAAGTTGCCCGATCTCAAACGGTCTCAGACAGTTTAAATGTTCAAAGAATTATATTAGATTTTAACTACAAGAGTTAATTTTCATACAAACAGCTCAGACCATCCCATATTCCTTCTGCTCTGGGATGTTCCACGTTCCAGCTGAGGGTCGCAACCAAATTTACCCCTCTGTAGACACACCTGAGCAGATCTCCACAGCAACAAACCAAATCACCAGAGCAAAGCTTCCCTGGGAGAGGATATTCTGAAAATCATACCTTGCTTTTCATAGCTGAAGAATATGGGCCTAAAAATAACCCAGGTAAAATTTCCTAGGAAGAAGAAGAAGAACAGACATTTAATACCAGCCCAGAATGATTTCAAACAACACATTTCACTCCCCTCCGAGCACGGCCATGGAAACAAGACATTTACATTTTAGGGAGAGATGTGTTATCAAGTGTCATTTATAACAGGACAAGGGGAAAAAAATGGGTTTGGCAGGATGAAAGAAACATGATCCTTGTGCAGGAGATCTTGTTTTGGAACTGGAACCAAGCCCTTTATTGGGAGCGAGTTCCAGGTTGGTTACGGCACCTTCCCCAGCCCCAGATCAAGTGAAGGGAACTCGAACTTGGGATGTAATCCTGCCTTGGAATTCATTCCAAACTGCTCTCACAGAAAGAGAGGCACACATGGAAATTCTCCTACCTTTGTCCTAGCAGTGGGAAAACACCAGTTTTTAAGGATTTATCTCCCCACCAATAAAGACACGTAGGTGTGTAGATCTTATTCTGTGCAAAGATTTGGCTGATACACGTAAGGAAACCAGGAAAACTTTAATTGTCCATCCTCCTGGAGAATAATTCCAGGCAAATTTAGGTATAAACAGAAACTCTGATACATTTTTAGAAACCATCTGAAAACATTCAGAAAGACCAAAGCGTAGTATTTGGGACATTCTGGGGGGGGAAAAAAAAAAACAAACAAAAAAAGGACCAAACTAATTTATTTTTTAGTACTTGCACACAGATCCAAACACACCTGCATTCCAAGCTGGCAAATCCTCATTAATTAACCAATTAATTCTGCCTCCCATAGTGCTGCCTGACATTTCACCTGTAAAGACTGACTTTTATACCAGCTCTTTTTTCCCCCCTCACTGAACACTCCATAATTTTTGCCTCAAATGGTAAGTGAAAGTGTCATACCTGCATCTCTCTCCTCATGGGATAGGTCCAATCCTTGAAAAACAAAATGCAAAGTAATTACATATACACAAAATATCCAGGCAGAAATCTGTACATGAGGAGGGGAAAAAAATGAAAACAAGCTTTAGAACATTCTGTATTAGTCACAGAAGCAGAAAAAATTCCGTTGCCTGGTGCATTCCTGCAGCCACTGGGAAAACAGAAGATAATAAGCAGAGCAGGTAACTCCCTTAAAATCCACAGTGCCTCACCTAATGCACCCCAGCTGCCTTCAGTGGGAATATTCAGGATTCAGCTTTTGCAATTCCAGAAATGTGTGTCCAGGCCATTAAAGTGGAGCTCCAGTTTTGCCCATCCCATCCCACAGCGGCCCAGGAAGGATCCTGACATGGCAAACACGACTCCTCTCCCTGCTGGCCAGTTCACAGCCCCACACAACCCCAGACCCTCATCCCTCTGAGGGCTCACCCCCCATTCCCAGCTCAATCCATCTGAATGCCCAGAGCAAATGCCAGGATAACATTCCCATCCTTGGCTCCATTTTAGCACTGCCAAAGCTGAACAGAAAAATGCTCAGGAAGACTCTGTTCCTGTTTTACCTTCCCTCTATTCCTGTCTTTCCTTCCCTACAACTCCCACTGTCCTCTATTCTTTGACCCTCAAATCCAAAGGAGCTGTAGCAGAGATCCCAGTTACCAGCTGGAGATGGGAAAAAAAGAGGGAACAGTCCCACAAACCCAGTAACTGAATACCTTTATCTACAGGACTTTGCTGTTTGATTCACACACACCAGCAGCCAAGAGAAAACCCTCCCTATGTTACATCCCAGTGTCCTCAAAACTATAGGGAAGTTAAACCCTAAATATCCCAGCTGTGGAGTGAGGTCAGCATTACACCAGGAAAGATGCCTTAAACCTGAGCACCTCCACTTGCACCAGGAGCATCCATTTCCCATTAAAACCTCTTTTTACTCACACAATAAAAATCCAGACACTCCCACAGTGCACGGGGAGGATTTTCCAGCTCTTGGTAGAGGAATTAGAAAGGATTTTAGTCAGTAAAGTTAGTCTGGAAAATACTTGGATTGAATCTGGGACAGCTTTTCTGAGAAAGCAAACAAACATTAAGCCACTCAAAGCAAACCTTTGGATACCACCTAAAGTGGTGGCACGAACAGGGAAATAAAATGCACTGAAATGAGCTTTTCTAGAGACACAGAAATGGCTGAATTACTTCTGCATGTTCCAGCTGGAATAATAAAAGCCCTTGGAAGTAGGAAAGTAAAAATGCTGTGACAAAAGACGGTATTTTCAGAACTGTATCTTTTGAAGGCTGACCTGAGTGTGTTTTGTATAACCCCATTGTCTCCCTGCATATACAAAACCATCACTCACTCCTCAAAAAGCAGAAAACCCCCATTTTTGTCCAAGAACAAAAGCAACACTAAGAGCAATAAACTCTGGGAAGCTTAAGCTGCACTCCAGGAACATACAAGCACTTAAGTGGGTTTATTTATTACTCTGTCTGTGGAATTAAAAAGTCTTGATCAAGAGCATAATGAAAACACAAATTCATCACTGCTTTGGCTGAGGGGACTTAACAACACATTGCAAATATTCCTCTCAAATGCTCCAGAAGCAGGAATTTGTTCATCCCAACAGTGTAAAGCGTGCAAAATAAGTAGGTAAGAGCTGGGTCCAAAGGGACCCCAACCCAAAGACAGCACAGATGTTGTGAACAAGACAAAAGGGATGCCAGCACAGGCCCCAGACGCTGATCTTTGGTGTTCTTCAAGAAGCCAGAAAGATACAGTTTCCAGTGGGATTTAGGCTGCAAAATAAGTATCCGAGAGACGGTGTTTAAAGAAAACATTTAATCTGAGGCAAGCACACAAACTACTGAAAGAGTGATTGTGGGGATGGCTGACAGCCCTTCAAGGCTTTTAAAACCAACAATGCAAGATTATTCAAATGCTATGCAAAATTATGCAAAAAACCCCAACCTATTAACGGAGAGTGAACCCAAGCAGAGGTTTCATTTTAAGGAACTCATTCACCACCCCTGTTTTCCACGCTGTCTGACAAACAGCAACTGAGAGTCTTTCCCTTTTTTAGCAGGCCAAAGGCAAGGATTTTTGCAAAGAAAACAAGTGATGATGCCAGAGGTGGAGGGAGGACCAGCATTCCTTGGTGCCAGGGATTTGGGAGGTTCTCCAGCACAAGTGGCAACTCGCTGGAAGGCAAATTCATCAATACTTGCAAGACACTAAGGAGAAGGAATGCGAAAAACAAATTCCACAACTCCAAAGTTTCACAGAGGAGCCACTCGCCTCTGACTGATCTCCCCAGACCAGACTGGGATTCACTGGTGGATGAATGCAAGAGGTGCCTCAGCTGAAATTACCTGCTGTCATTTGTGTTTGCACAAATGAAATGCCACGGACCCTCTAAAGCTCTTCAGCTCCTGTCCCAGAATGGAGTGAGTGGCAAGAGAAAAGCACATCCCAAAGCACATCCCAAAGCACATCCCAAAGCACTCCCTTGCCCATCCACAGCCCATCTCCAGCCGAAATAACTTGCAGATACCAATTCAGAGGTAACACCTGTCCACACTAGAAAGAGCTTCTTGGTATCCCATATCCAAACTACACCAGGAGTAGCTCTGCCAGAATTATTTTGCCCGTATTTTGCCACAGCTACACCTGCTTTTTACTCAGAACAATTTAACAGCAAAAAAATGACACCTTATAACGGCACATGGACTTTTTTCCTGACAGAGTGATCTTGGTTAGGACTTCCAATTTAAAAATTCATAATGTGGGTTTTATGTTGTTTAACAGCCCTGACACTGAGAACTCCACGAAGGCAAAGACTGGGGGTTTTAAGCAGAGCACACACCGTCCCTCATGCAATCTGCATGTGCCTCTCCAGAAGGAATGCAGTGACAGGGATACACGTGACAGGGCTTAACTGGCCCCGAACTGACAGCTTAAGTCTGCAGACCAGTCTCATTTTCCCACATAAAAGGCACATCCCCGTCTGTCTTTGTCAAAGCTGAGCTTTGGCTGAAAGGCAATCCCAGCCTGCCCTTGTCTTAGGATGGTTAAACCTCTGCTGCCTTATAATCAGGAGAGCCTGCAAACCACAGACTGCCCCAGATGAAGGGAGAAGCTCTCAAAGGTGCTGAAAAACACACTAGGAAAATAAATCCCATCAGGAGTTAAAGGAGAATGCCATCAGGAAGTACCTTCCCTCAATTCTCACCACTGCCTCTCAGCATCACCCACCACCTGAAAGACTCTCCCTCTTCCCAGACCACCACTCCAGTCCTCTGGAAAGCTCCCACTAAAACCTTCCTGACCCCTCCAGCTGACCCTTTTCCAACGCTCACACAGCTCCTTTGTTGTCAATTTACAGCATCACTTCCCTCCCCACCCAGATTTCTCTTCCCATCACAATCCATCACGGCCAGGACTTCTGTGTGACCCACACCTCAAAAATCCAGGGCTGTCAGAATCCTCCTTGCCTAAACCTGTTTCCCTGTCTAGTGGAATATTCACATGAGCTGCAACACTCCAAGTTTCTCCTCCAAACCTGCTACAACGTTGTGAAGTGGGAGCTGCAGAAACTGTTAAGGCCCCACACTCCGATTCCATCATCCATCCTGGCCAAACCTGGGCTTTTAACTTTGTGCCACTGCACAGGAAATTCAAATTACAGCCTGGCAGTGCCACAGCAGAGCAGTCAGAGGGCAGGACTGTGTCAAATGGCAGCACCACTATCACCCCCCCCAGCAGGACCCCGCTGGGATTGTGGATGGGTCCTGATCCCAAAGCTTCGTGCTGAATTCCCAGGAAGCTTTAAGTGTTAACTCACACAGCGAAATAAGACCTTGGGCTTGAAAGAATTTTAGGCAGCTGATACAGTGCAAGAAAACGTGGGGAAGAGAGGGTATTATCATTAAAAACCTACATAAAAATAAAACTAAATCAAGGCCTTTGTGAAATAGAACAAACAGAGCCAAAAAAACCCCTTGAAATACTAAAGTATTAATAGAACATATTCATTTGGCATCCTTTAACAAGAAAACAGACAAATTCAATGAGGTACTGAAAACACATTCAAGAAAAATATTTGAGTGTTACTGAAACCTGTCACACCTCTCACTGAAGGGTGGAACTTCAGAGCCTCAAAATGAGCTGCAAACAAGAGTCAAATGAAAGGCTGTGTCTTCAGTTTCGGTCATGCTTCCTGTTCTTGGACAGCTGCAATCATTAAAGAAAGCTTTGAACCAAAATATGGGGTTTTTTTCTTTATAATACATACAGAATTATTTCAGTTGAAAGGAACCTCCAACAATCTGACCACTGCACGGATATATAATTATTTTTCAAGGTAGAAATCCTGGTATAAGGATATAAAATACATCAAATTAAACCAAATTTTTCTGTTCCCTCAAGGTGTGGGCATGGCACTAACACAAGCTGAGCTTAAGGAGGTTAAGAAAGCCTTGGACTACACTGCTGTCCCAAAACTGGCTAAAGGCTGGTTAAAAGTGGCTGGATAAAGAGTGAGGTGACATTCCCACCCTTGCACAGCTGTTTAACCTAAAGGTCACCACCCTCAGGAAACGATCCAGGGACTGGGGCAGTGTTTTACAGGGAATTCTGTGTATGTGTCAGGAGTACTTGGACAATGGGAAAGTCTCATCCCACAGAGATTTTTGCTGTTGGAAATACAAAGGAACACAAAAGCAGGAAGGTGGAGAGGGACAACAACAGCAGGGGGGAATGACAGAGGAAGGAAGAAGGGGACAACAGGAAAGTGATTTTAGCAGAGGGGAAACACAAGCCATGAAAAAGGATAAAAGGTAAAACCAAAGTAGAAATGGAAAGCAGAAACCTAAAACAATTCTTATTTGCCTCCCTCTGGAACGCTGATCCCAAAGACACCTCTGCTGGCTCTTTAAGCACCATCAGCACGCAGGATCAACAGCACTGCCTTTCATTAGAGCACAAAGATAAAGAAAAAAATAAACAATAAAGCAGAATTCTTCGGCTTACAGGCAGCACAAAGTGCCACACTCATTCAGGTTATCAGGACTGGTTATAAAGCTGCAAGAATGCCCTTTCCGTGCCCCTCCCTTTTTAACCGGTGAGTTGTGCTACACCGAGGCAGATAACTCCTTTTATAACCCTCATTTAGATTAAAAAACCCCCAAATATCCTTTAACCGCCCAGTCCTACAAAGTGCTCCATCGTGCCTGCGGATCCCCGAGCACCCCAACAGGGATCCAGGGCACAAACCAATCCCGGCTGACAAACTGCACTTTCTGCTGCGTGCAAAGCAGTCTGAGAGTATCCCACGGAGCTGTGATCAAAATCTGCCACCTGATTTACACCCCCCGGCACGACACAGCGCTTGTTCCCAATTTTTTGGGCTCTGCTACGTGGGCAGGTGAAACAATTCTAATGATACAGCCTCCTACTTATTCTAAAGAGTTTTAAGAGGAGGGGAATCGCTGTGTTTAAGGGGGTTAGTTGGGCTTCCTATAAAAAGTAAGAGTTAAAAAAAAAAGTTTGATCAGTTTGTTCCACCTTTAGATGGACTACATCCCAGTTAAAAAAAGCAGTCAAAAATACATCAGCATTTCAGACTAAATATAGCTGTCAAAAATGTAAATGTCCTCCAAAAAAATCCCCAAGTGCTAAGGAGAGCTCAGTTTTTATGCATAATAAAAAGGGAAATATGGCTGCTTAGTCAACAAGCTGCTAATTTAATTACAAAACCCATGGAGAGTCCTAAAAACATCCTAAATACATCACGAATACGAGTTTGCTCAGCCTGCTTGCAAGCAAATATGCTAATTTTTTAACAAAGAAATAAACTGGTAATTGCTGATGTGCTCCCATTATGTGTATCCTAGCTCTTTTTTTGTTTAAAATTTAATGGGAAAATAATTTCCATGAAATTTCTCACATTATTGCAGTCCTTACTGAGCATCTTTCCACAAGTGTTAAGATGTCTCAGTACTAAAAACCCAACATGCATGAACTGTTATTAATCTGATGCTCTTTTAACAGGTTTTTAGCCACACTTGGTTATACTGGGGGAAAAAAAAAACCCACAGCACTTTTAAATTTAAGAAAGTTTAAGATCTTATCTTGGAAAATGTGCTAATTTTAGAAAAAGATATAAAAACCTAAGCTTAGAAGTGTTTCCATGCCACATGTGATCACTATTACCCACAAAACTTCGACATATTCACTATCTCCAGTGTGTAAAAACACACAGTTCATAGACATTCCTGGTATATCCCAGAAAAGCTTGGCAAGAACAATGAGGTTTGGGTTTTCAGGCATTTCCCAAGCTCCAAAAAGCACCAACAGCCAAGTGGCTTAAATATCCATCAATCTGTAACACCACATATGGATTAGGGACAGGGCAAACAACATCCCGGCTGGAAAACTGACCTATTTATCCAGAGCACATCCCTGCAGCCTGTCCGAGTGAATCCAGGCTGCCCTCACCACTTTCCCAGGTGCCAGGGAAGAGTGTGATGCTGTGCAGTCAGCCAGATCACCCCGGTGATTTGGCTTTAATTTTCATTATTATTATTATTTAATAATAGAGGTGTCAGCAGGGAGAAGGGGGCTGACTTAAAAAGGTGACAAAGTCGCACTGACTCCTGGGCAGGGGGGAGTCAAACAGGGATTGCCGGTGCTCTCCCTCCCTCCCCCCCTTCCCAGGATCTCCAAATCAAATCTGCCAAGCCAGCACTCAGCCACTCACCACCAGCTTCCTGAACAAATATCAGGGATTACTCCTCATTGAAGGGCCTCCTCCCTGAAATGCACAGGAGATAATCTCCACTTTACCACAGAGAACTGCATTTTGTGGGAAGAACGATTTTAGTTCCCTCAGTTTGCTTTTCCAAAGCGTTTTCTTAAGGATTGGGCTGAAGTCTTCACACTTTGCTTCTAACAAGTCGACTCCACGAGACCTTTGATGCTCTCCACTGGCTTTACCTTTTCCCCAAATACTCCAACTATATATTAACTTATATTTAGATCTTGTCATTTATTTACACGATCTTGTATTTATTTAGATCAAGTCTGACACAAAGGTAACGTGTTGAAGAGGAATTAACTTTAGGTTTTTAAAACCAGTCTCTGGAACTCCCCACTGTGTGAAGTTCTAATACACCATACATTGTATTACTGAGAGACAGACCATGGAAATAGCAAAAAAAAAGAAAAGCTATTCTGAAGGGCACTGTATTATAATCTCAGTTTTCATCAGTTAAGAGTTGTCAGACCGTCAGTGACTTCAGCTCTTATTTTTATTTTAACCACAGGCTCCTCTTTAGCCATTCTAGATACAAACACTAAAGGAGAAAAGCAACCCAGGCTAATTTAGTTAACCATTCTCCGACACCACTCAGGGCAACACCATGGGGTTTCTCCAGAAAGAAAAGACATTTAACAACTAATTACAAACCTCACAGGCTGACAGGTGACTTGCGCTGAGGTAACAGAGCGATTACAACTTTTGTGAGAGGAATCAGGACGATTCCCTGTAATCTCGACAACCAAAGAGAGTCACTTCCCTATCTCAGGTAACTCACCGCCAGAGCAACGCCGAGCCGCGCTGTTAAAGCAGGAATAAATGCTGAGATGCTTATGAAACACGCAGCGACCCGCAGGTGCCTGGAGAGCTCAGACGCTCTCTCTGAAGGCTGTGACATTTCGCACTGAATGTCTGAGGGGACACACAGAGGCACCGCCAGGAGCCCGGCCAAGCTCAGAAACCAGACACGGGCACCTGTCCCGGTGGGCACCGCAGCCCCCCGGGGGGACAGGGGGGGGACACAGCAACGAGGGGGCAACGCTGGGGGGGGG
>VXBX01000163.1:24261-34550 GCA_013400415.1 Scytalopus superciliaris | reverse complement strand
CCCCGCGGGGGGGGCCGGGGCGGGGAGATGGCGGCGGGAGGAGCCGGCGGGCCGCCGCGGCTGCCGGTGCTGGGGATGCTGGTGATACTGGTGATGCTGGGGGTGCCGGGGGTGCTGCCGAGCGGCGCCGAGCGGCGCTGCTTCTGCCAGGTGGGCAGNNNNAGGAGAGAAGGCTCCGAGAGACATCTCAGAGCCCCTTCCAGTGCCCAAAGGGGCTCCGGGAGAGCTGGAGGGGGACTGGGGGCAAGGGATGGAGGGACAGGACGAGGAGTGGCTTTAAGCTAAAGGGGGGTGGGTTTAGATTGGATATTAGGAAGAAATCACTGATTGTGAGAGTGGCCCAGGTTGGGCAGAGAAGCTGTGGCTGCCCCATCCCTGGAAATGTCCCAGGGCAGGTTGGACGGGGCTTGGAGCAACCTGGCATAGTGGGAGGTGTCCCTGCCCATGGCAGGGGGTGGCACTGGGTGGGCTTTGAGGTCCCTTCCAACCCGAACCATTCCATGATCCTGTGACAAGCACATTTGCAGGATGAAGGAGTGAAGGTGTTACAATGTCTATAGTGCTTTATTTTGTTGCCTTTTAGAAAAAGGAACTTTTACAAAGCCTACCCTTTCTGTATTAAAATCATGGTGCTCAAATGAGGGTCAGAAACAGCGGGAAAAGAAGACAAATGGAATTGTGCACTTGGCTTTGGCTTTGCCTTCCGGGGTGGCTTTGACACATTCAGCTTCACGTGGAAATGGTAAACACAAGATTTGCTGATAAAGCACTGAAAAACAGGGATTTGAGTCTGTGTCTCCATAGGGTTTTTGCTTGCAGCTTCCTGGTAGCAGCGAAGTTTGTCTCCCTAAGGACTGAATGTTGAGCCAGGAGGGTGGAATGGGATAAGGAGCTGGAACCACTAAAAGAACTGCCATCCTGGCATGGCAGTGGCTGGCAGTCTCCTTTCCTTGGGCAGGAGGAACTGGTGGTGTCCTTTTTGCACTGCTGGGTTGTTACTACACACTTCCCCTTTGTGGAGCACGTGTGCTGTGGGTTTGCTTTCAGTACAAGTGTTTAGCTCGAGATTTTTTTATCACCTGTAGGAAAGCCTGTTATGTGGGGCACACATAACCACACAGCCTTTCAAATCACACCTGAGGGCTGCCTCGTCTTTTTCTTTTGGTTAGAAATAATCTGCTCATCACTTTGTGCAGAACTGGTCTGGTGGTTTTTATTTGCCACCAGAGAAAATACAGGGCAAGCCTTAAATGATATGCTTTGCCCTCCTCTGTTTAGATTCTTGAAGGCCTGGGTTTGGCTTTTGGATCCCTCCTGTGAACCATCTCTTGCTGTCTCATGAGCTCCTTAGACTAGGAAGCCCTGGCATGGGGTAACTGGAGGAGCTCTGACTTGTCCATCAGCCCGTGCTGGGACAGTTGACAGGGGCTGCTTTGGAGGGTGCTGCTCCAGCAATATTCCAGGTGCTGACTTCAGCAGGCTGTGATTCTGGAATGGGCGTTGCACTCCTGCCTGTCTGCACTGAGGGCAATGCCTCACCTGCTTTTTGTCACTGTTATTTCACTTGGTTTGCCAACCGGTCCTGAAAGTTTTATTAGAAACATCCATCTGTTGCTAAACAGCACTTGAGTTTCACATGCTGTTTCTGCTTTCCAAGCTCTGATTAACATTCCAGTATCTGGGCTCCCTCAAACTTTCCAGGCAGCTCATCCCCCCCAGATATTCCTGCTTGCATCACTGCTTTAGTCAGCCGTGAATGCCTTCTGTATATTCCTGGTAATTATTGTTCATTTGCTGTTTACAGGCTGATGCAGCTGCATTAAGGATGTGCTGCAGGTGTTTGGCAGACGGGGATTTTGACGAGGTTTCCGGTCTGGCAGAGGGCTGATTCCCTTTGGGAATGTATTTGAGGGCAGGACACTGTCATTAGGGGTGAGTCTGGGCATGGAGAGTTTCCTCGTCGGTACCTGAACGGACTTTCAAGCTGCTCCCGCGTTCTTGTTGAATTGCTGTTCACTCAGCAGCCTTTGGGGCAGGAATTCATTCCTAGCACAACTCCCCAGTCTCTGGGGGAGTGGCTTCAGGGGACCTTCCACACGGAGAGGAGACATTAAGGGGTGATTCTGTCCCTCTGCTCTGCTCTGGGGAGACCCCACCAGCAATGCTGTGTCCAGCTCTGTGGGTTTCCCAGCATGGGAAGGACATGGATCTGTTGGTGTGAGTCCAGAGAAGGGACCAAGTTGATTAAGGGGCTCTGCTGTGAGGAAAGGCTGGGAGAGCTGGGATTGTTCAGCCTGGAGAAGAGAAGGCTCTGGGGAGACCTGAGTGTGGCCTTCGAGTGCCTGAAGGGAGCCTGCAAGAAAGATGGAGAGAGTCTATTTCCAAAGGCCTGGAGTGACAGGACAAGAGGGAATGGCTTCCCACTGACAGAGGGCAGGGTTAGATGGGATATTAGGAAGGAATTCTTTTCAATGAGGGTGGGCAGGCCCTGGCACAGGTTGGGCAGAGAAGCTGTGGCTGCCCCTGGGTCCCTGGGAGTGTCCAAAGCCAGGTGGATGGGGCTTGGAGCCCCCTGGGCTGGTGGGAGGTGTCCCTGACCATGGCAGAGGGTGGAACTGGATGATCTTTAAGGTGCCTTCCAAACTGAACCGTTCTGGGATTCTGTGACAGCACTTCAGCCTCTGTGGGGTAACCCCATCCTGAGGCTCCCATGTGAGATTTGCTTCTGTGTGAGTTCTGAAATCCCCATCCCTGTTTTCTGGGCAAAATACAGAGGAGAAAGCACCTGGAGTGTCACATACTGCTTCCAGGCTGGGTGCTGGGCATGACTGTCCTCACCTGGCTGCCAGCTCCTTGTTCCAAGTGCCCTGGTAAGGATGAAAGGGAGACCTGGCTGGGCTGAGCACCACAGGGAGAGCCACAACTCGTTTCATAGAACCACTGAATATCCCGAGTTGGAAGGACCCACAAGGATTATCAAAATCCAACTCCTTTGAGCAGGACAACTGCAAGGGAACTTCTGAGGGAGCAGGGAAAGCATCTGGGACTGGTGTGGCTTGTCCAGAAGAAGGTGGTACATGCTAAACCCAACTCCTCAGCCACTGTGGCATTCCCCTCCCTGTGCCCTGCTGTAGCTGCAAGTGGGAGATGCAGCGAGGAGAGAGCCCTAAATGCAGCACCCAGGGGATGTTTCCGTGGCACTCAGGGGAGCAGGAGGGGGTGGGAAGCACAGGTCACAGAAGGCTGGGATGGAGGCGAGGGAAGATGAAGCACAGGCCAAATGCAGGGATGCCACAGACTCCACGTGTGCCGGTGGGTGTTCCCTGCTGTGTTAGGCACACGAGGTGGGTCTGTGGGTGCTCAGGGACGGTGTGGCTGTTCCAGAGCTCCAGCCACACACCTTCCTCGGTGCTGACTCAGCACCCGGAGCCGCCTGTGCCGCGTCTGTGCCGGCGGCTCCTTTGCATCTCTGCCCAGTGGGGAAACACAGCCCTGCTCAGCATCTCACACCCAGCCAAACCCACGGCCTGGGTGATTCACTGGTGGCAGCGAGCACTTGGCACGTGTTTGGGGCTGGATCAATTCGTGTTTTATCTCAACTGCTCTAATTACCACAGGCTGAAGATGTAGGTAAATATTTTTTTTTGGAGGGTGGGGACAGGTGTTTTAAGGCACCACCCCTTGCAGGGCATGTTTGACACGTGTTGTAGCTCAGCTGCTCTGGCAGCAGGAATTGAAGCCCAAGCCAAGTGAGCCTGGCAGCAAACAGGGCTGAGAAATGGGGTCTGGGGTTCTCAGGTGGTCATGGAGCAAGAGGGAACTTGGGATGAAGGCCATGCCCTGCCAAGTGGTCTTCCCCTGTGTTGTAAAGCAGGTCTGTGCTGTTTGGTGGTGGCACCACTGGGGCTTTCATGGGAGCTCTGAGGAGTTTTGGCTCTTGATGCTCTTGGTTCTGCCTTCATGGTGCTTTGGCTGTGAACTTTGGTGGGTTGGGCACACACAGGCTGGGAAATCACCTATTTCTGCGCAGCCTGGTTGAAATCCTTGGAGGAAGAAGGTGTTTTCCCTACGGTGGAGTTTCCCCAGCAGTTCCACAGCATCACAGAGTCATTTAGGTTGGAAAAGACATCCAAGGTCATCGAGTCCAACCTGTCACCCATCTCCACCTTGTCACCCAGCCCAGAGCACTGAGTGCCACATTCAGTTATTCCTTGGATACCTCCAGGGACAGTAACTCCACCACCTCCTATTCCAGTGCTTAACAACCCTTTCCATGAAGAAATTCCTCCTGAGAAGAATTTTCCCATTGCCCCCACAGGTGTGTTTGTGGTGACACTGAGGCTGATCATAATAAACCAAGGCGTGGATATTTGGAGATCTCCAAAGCATGACCCTTAAGTATTTTGGGATCATCTGCAGTGCTTCACCCTGGATTATTTTCAGGATGAGGATGGTTCTGGCTTGAGTTGGTCAGTAGACATAGCAAGGACAGGCTGAAATGGTGCCTCACCTGGGGGCTTGTTGGCTGCTCCAATGCCCTTCCAGGGATGTCATTCCCCTTGCAGGGAATGTTGGTTGAGCGTGGATGTGGGGAGCAGCTGAAGATTACCCACAGATCTTTTTGTAGGCCACTTTTAGACCCAGCCTATAAGCTGCCTGCCTCAAAGGATGCCAAGTTTCCAGGAAATAAAAATGTGGTTGGCTGGTGGTTTGTTGCGGTTTTGTTGTTTTGATGTGTTTCTTCTATATATACACAGTTAAGAAACAGCTTTAAATTGGGTAACTGGATTAGCAAATTGCTACTGTTTTTATTTTTACAGGGGTGATTCAGCCCAGTGGAAAGCTTAAATCGCTGTTAATCTTCATTAACATGCAAAATGCAGGACAGAATTTGGTAAATGTGTGAGGGTGACGCACTGAGCTTCCATGTAAACACTCCAAACAGGAGCCAGCCTCCAAATCCTGCCTTAACAAAACCGAGTTGTTCCAGTGGAGTAGGGAATTCTGGCTATTTTTTCCCCCACCTCCCCATTTCATGTGATTCTGTGCTCCAGTTTTGCCTTCCTTCTCACAGCTTCATTTCCACGGTGGCAGTTCTAATGGTTTCATTTAAGTTGCTTTGGGGCTCCTGGTGAATTATGAGGAGGGGCTGAGGGAGCTGGGGGGGCTCAGCCTGGAGAAAAGGAGGCTCAGGGGGGACCTTCTGGCTCTGCAAGTCCCTGCCAGGAGGGGAGAGCTGAGGGACAAGGGACAGGATGAGAGGAAATGGCCTCAAGCTGCACATGGGGCAGTTTAGATTGGATATTGGGGAAAACTTCTTCATGGAAAGGGTGGGCAGGCACTGGCACAGCTGCCCAGGGCAGTGGTGGATCCCCATCCCTGGAGGGATTTAAAAGCCATGTGGATGTGGCACTTGGGGACACAGATTAGTGGTGGCCTTGGCAGTGCTGGGGGAATGGTTGGACTCAAAGATCTTTTCCAACCTAAATGATTCCATGATTCCCCAAGTACTCATCAGGGGTGTGGGGGAAACAGAACTGCTTCTGTGTTGTGCAACTTTGTCATCAGACAGTGATCAACGTGCCAGGAAGCCACAGCTGAATTTGTGCTACTTTTCTGCTTTTTGCTTTTGGTGTTTTGGTTTTTTTTTTCCCTTCAGGGCTTGCACAAAGCCTGTTGAGTTGTTCAGGATGATGCAAGAAGGGTTTGCTTTCTCCATCAGATTTAGAACAAATGCTTTCCTGCCAAATGGCTCTCTGAGGTCAGGAGAGGGACTGTTGCAGTTAGTCACAGAATCCCAGCAAAGAGGAAAGCAAAGAGAAGTAGGAATAGAATCCCAGTCTGGTTTGGGTTGGGAGGGACCTCAAAGCCCATCCCATTCCCACCCCCTGCCATGGGCAGGGACACCTCCCACCAGCCCAGGGGGCTCCAAGCCCCGTCCAACCTGGCCTGGGACACTCCCAGGGATCCAGGGGCAGCCACAGCTTCTCTGCCCAACCTGGGCCAGGGCCTGCCCACCCTCCCAGCCACCAATTCCTTCCCAATATCCCATCTGTCCCTGCCCTCTGGCAGTGGGAGGCCATTCCCCTTGTCCTGTCCCTCCAGACTCTTGTCCCAAGTCCCTCTCCACCTTTCCTGGTGGCCACAATTAGGTCTCCCTGGAGCCTTCTGTTCTCTAGGCTGAACATTCCCAGTTCTCCCAGCCTTTTCCCATAGGAGAGGTGTTCCATCCCTCTGATCAACTTGGTCCTGATGAAATGAAATCAGTGGCTGCAGCACAGTTGATCATCAACAAGGACTTCCTTTGAGGGCTGTCAGTGGTGCCACTGTTGCCCAGCTGGTCCCTTATGCAAACAGCAGCTCTCACCTGCCTCTTTTCCTTCAGGAATGACCTCCTGAGGCTGATCCAGAAAGGAACCCGAGCTGGCACTCACAGCTCTCACAGCAGCCATAGTCTGGTTAAACTTAGTTGACTCGCTGGGAAAAGGAAAGAAAACTATGGATTATTTCATTGCCTGTAGTGTTAAAAGGCAGTGGCCAAGTTGTTCCTCTCTGATTGTTTGATTTGTATTTATTATATTTATTATATTTCTATCCCCCAGGTCACTGGCCATTTAGATGACTGCACCTGTGATGTAGAAACCATCGATGCCTTCAACAACTACAAACTTTTTCCTAGACTGAATGAACTCCTGGAAAGTGACTATTTCAGATACTACAAGGTGATTTTCTCATACAAGAATTGTATTTATTTATTCGCTGCTGTCTTTTTTTTTTAAATCTGCCTTGAATTTACTGCTGATCTTTTAAAAAATGAGGTATTTCGATTTTAACCCTGATGTTTTAAGCTTATAGCCAGTGAGTTGGACCCTTCTGTTATGAGGAGAATCTTATGTGCCCATAAGATGAAGGATTTTAAAGATATTTTCTTGTGCATTTTTCCCCTCTTAAGAACTGAGCCAGCAGATCAATGTAATGACTTCTTTGGATGAGCTGTTACTTAAAAATGTTGATGACTGGAGATCCATAATGAGAGGGTTCCCAGTGTCTCCCCACTGACATGGAAAACCTGGTTTAGTTCCCAGACACTCAATCCATTGATGGCTTTTGCTGCCAGACCCTTGTCCTTCGATGGGTTCTGCTGCCATTCAGTCAGGTTGCCTTTATCCCCCTCTCTTCCAAGTACACAAAGATCTTGTGAAATGTTAGTTGTTTTGGAAGAATGATACTTTATACCAAGCTACAGGAGGGAAAGATTGGGATTTGTTGAGGAAGTCGATGTCCTTTCCCCTTCCAGTGTTGGGATTTGTAACAGAAACACCACGATTGATCTGAATAAAGCAGAGAANGCCCCTTTAGGCACTGCCAGGGGCTCTCAGGTGTCCCTGGAGCCTTCCCTTCTCCAGATGAGCCCCCCCAGCTCTCCCAGCCTGGCTCCAGAGCAGAGGAGCTCCAGCCCTCGGAGCATTTTGGAATGATGGAAATGTCTGTGTGGGAAGACACACTGGAGATCTGTCTTGGAAAACTGTGAAGTGGAAGGCTGGCTTGGCTGCCTGGAGGAGATGTGGAATAGGATTGATGTGTTCTTTGCAGGTAAACCTGAAGAAACCTTGTCCTTTCTGGGATGACAACAGTCACTGTGGAATGAGAGACTGTGCTGTCCAGCCCTGCCCCTCTGTAAGTGCCAAATCCATTCTTTTCCTTGCATTTTTCATTTGCTTTTTTACAGCCCAAGAGGAAGCAGCAGATAAGTGACTTAATCTTGTTAGTACAGCTGTAGCAAAACTGGGGCTCTGATGGAGCTTTCGTGGGTCCAGCAATCCTGATGTCCATCAGAAAGGCCAAAATACTCAATTCTGGAAGTTTAAGGACAGGATGGACTTGTCATGGCTGGCCCTGGTCCCTCTTTTAGTTTCTCCATTAATGAGGTTTTTTTGGGGCAAACTCACTGTTGGTTTTGTGTTCATTGCCAGGATTTCACCCTGTTGGCCCATGAGCTGCTCTGGGATTTAGTTTTGGCTTTGCAGCCCTTTCCAGGGAGTTCCAGGGAATCACAACTTGGTGGCTGGTTGGTAGAGGTGCTGGAATGCCCCCAATGGCTTTGGGGGTTGGCAGCCAGCACAGACTGTCTTACCCACTCATTCTTGGGTCCTAAAATGGGGTGATCATCTTTTTTCCCCCCTCAAAATCACCCTAAATGTTGTTTAAATACCTTTTTTTCCCTTAAAAAGTCTATTTTTGGTAATGATTATGAGCAATGTGATGGAGTTATGTTACAGTTACCTAAACATTAGCTAGAAGTCGTTCTTATTTTAAGAACTGACTGTCACTGCTGTTCTTAATTACTTTGATTCGAGTCCATTTCATTCCAAAAGGAACAAAAATAATTCTTATTGCTTAATTTTTCTCTTCCTGTGCTCCTGGCCATCATAGTTTTGGCTCCTGTGTCACAGGAATGATTTTACTGCCTTCCTACTCATGGAGGAAATGGAAATTGAGGGGAATTTAGGGCCTGGTTGTGTGGGGTTGGCAGGGCTGACATTCCATACTGGAATGGCAAGAGGGAGGTTTTGGAATGACGTGTTGTCAGGGACTGGTGGATGCAATACCTGAGGAGACACCTGGGCTCCTGCCAGGAAGGTGATGCCAAACATCAGCTGACCAGAGGCAATTCCAGCCCCTCTGGAGTTTATATTGGCTTTGCCAACCTCACACTTGGATAAGCAAAGCAGAACCTGATGCAGCAGCCTTTGGAGAAGAGGAATCTTGGAAAAAAAAATCACAATAAACCATGAAGAACATTCTTTTGCCTCAGCCTGGTGGGGAGGGAGGAGCTGGATGTGTTGCAGGCTGGGTTTACACCTTCTCCCTGGCTAGAAACTGTGGTCGCCTCCCTAATCTTTCCCCAAGTTTAGGCTGAAAGGCCCCGTCACCCCACATGTGGCATGTGCTCCGTTTTGTCTTTCAGGATGAAGTCCCTGATGGAATCAGGTCTGGAAGCTACAAGGTGGGTGTGTGTCTCTGGGCACGGAATGATGCAGCTGAAGGGTCCAGTTTGTGCCACAGAGTTGATCAGGCTGGGAAAGACCTTTAAGACCACCGAGTCCAACCATCAACCCGTCACCACCTTGTTCACCCTGGAAATGCCACATCCACATGTTCTTTGAACACTTCCAGGGATGGGGGGCTCTGCCACTCCTGTGGCTTTTACCCCCTTCAAGTGTTTGGGATGCTGTAGAGCCTCTGAGGTGGCTGTCCTGGAGTCAGGTGTTCCTGACATCTCCTTGTCACCGCAGAATGCCCCTGTGGCAGTGCCAGAGGCTCCCTGAGTCCCTGCAGGACTCACCACCCTCACATAAGCCTCTGGATATCTGCAGGCAATCCTGTGGAAACACAGGGTGGGGTGAATCATAAGAGTGTTTCTGGGGCTTAGCCTGGATAGTGCATTAAAGGCAGAATTATAACAGCAAAAAAAGAAAAAAAAAGATTCCCTTTTAATCCTCCTCCCTCCCCACCCCTTCGCTTCCCGACCCAGTATTCGGAAGAAGCCAATAACCGCGCGGAGGAGTGTGAGGAAGCCAAGAGACTCGGAGCTGTTGATGACTCCCTGAGGTTTGGACTTCTTTTTCCACAATCCTTCCTTGCCTGGAGGGGGGCCTGGGCTCGGTGCTGTCCCTGATGGTCCCTTCCCCCGTGTCTTGCAGCACGGAGGCCCGGCGGGCTCTGCTGCGGTGGGCGCAGCACGACGACTCTGCGGACAGCTTCTGTGAGGCTGATGGTACTACAGGGGGCCTGCCAAGGGCAGCAAGGGCTTGGATTGGGATTTTAAGCACCTCTGCAGAGCTTGGAATCACGGAGTCGTGTGGTTTGGGTTGGGGAGAGACCTTAAAGCCCATCCATTCCCACCCCCTGCCATGGGCAGGGACACCTCCCGCCAGCCCAGGTTGCTCCAACCTGGCCTGGGACACTCCCAGGGATCCAGGGGCAGCCACAGCTTCTCTGCCCAACCTGTGCCAGGGCCTGCCCACCCTCCCAGCCAGCAATTCCTTCCCAGTATCCCATCTAACCCTGCCCTTTGGCAATTTGAAGCCATTCCCCCTTGTCCTGTCCCTACAGCCCCTCTCTGGCTTCCTTGTAGCCCCCTTCAGATCGTGGAGTCTCCACACAACTTTCTCCTCTCCAGGCTGAACAATCCCTAATGCCAGGCCAACGTGTGATATTCCAGCAAGCCTGGAGCATAAATAACATTTCTGCTCTTTTTCACCACCCCCCCACGCCCAGCGACGCAG
>VXBX01000163.1:1316-14863 GCA_013400415.1 Scytalopus superciliaris | reverse complement strand
TAGATTTTTTTTTTTTTTTTTTTTTTGCACTACACTCCTTTCCCTCCAAAGAAAAACTTAAAGTGCTCCTAGTGCTTTGGAATTTAAGCAAGAACAGGGGCCACGAGCATCACTTACTGTCTTTGGTGACTTATGGGAGCAGAAGGAAGGGGGACACGCCAGGCCCTTCATCAGCTTTGCCATAAGCCAAGCAGTGATTGAGATGGAGCGACCTGTTCCTGCCAGGAGACAGGTGAGCAGCCAGGGTGGAGCTCTGGGTCAGGTACTCGAGTGAGGGATGTGCTGAGAGTTGCCATCTTTGCCTTCCCCAAAAAAGAAGCAGGGCTTTGCTGCTCTTTTTGGGCCAGCCAGAGTGAAGCAGGGGAGCAGGGAGGGGCCAGCACAGACCACACACAGGGACAGGGTGTCCCGGTGGGACAAGTGACATCGAGCTCAGCAAAAGCAACAGGGGAGGGGTGACCAGGCCATACTGGTGAGGAGAGGCTGCCCCAGGGGGCTGGGAGTTCTCTCACACACAGCTCAGACACTGAGGCTGCCTCAGGGTCCCCTCAGCTCCCACACCGCTCCCTGCCCAGGGTCAGCCTGGGCTTTGAGCAGCACGAGGCAGGTCAAGAGCAGTGCCAGTGAGTGTTGGCACCAGTGGCCAGAGCAGCTCCCACTGGAGCAGTGCCTCTATCCAGAGCTGCCTTGCTCATCCCCACAGCAGGCTCAGGGACGAGCCAGGAATAAAACCAAACCTCACTTCCAAGAGCCCAACCCAGATCAAACGTGGCTACTTTGGTTAAGGAGAGACAGAGGAACCTCTCCCAGCCTGACCCAGCACTCACACCCTGTGTACTCCAGTGGGAGGGCTCCAGGCCCTGGAGGGCAGAGCAAGGAGCCCAGGGATCAGACCCCTGTGGTTTCTGCCCCTTCCCTCTGCAACAACACACTCCACAGGCAGCCAGACACCTCCTGCACCTCAGTGGGGATCCACCAGTTCACATTCACGTCAGGTTAAAACTCTTGGTTATCTGCTAAATGCAATTTAATACTGAGGGGGACGAGGGGACCCCACCGTGGGTGACGAGGAGGGGGAGCAGGACTGCTCTGAGCACCCCCCGGGTACAGCAGCCCTGGATTCACACACATTCCTGCACACACACTCCTGCTGAGCCAGCTCCAAGCTCTCCCTGAAGGGAAGAGCCAGCCCTCTCCCTCTGCCATCAGGTTGGTCACAATGCCAGTAGGAACAGACCTCCCCCTCAGCTCTGAGCCACAGGCCCAGGTGGGACAGGTCAGCAGCCAGGTGGGACGAGGACCAGGAGTCAGAGCAAGACCCGCCCCCCTCAGCCCCGAGGCCTTTCCCAGCCCTGCCAGGTGGGAATATGGCACAGTAAGCTTGAGCATCCAGTGCAGGAGGCCCTGCCTGGACAGAGCTCCCGCTCCCAGTGAGTCAGGATGCAGAGTACTTCATGGAACACGTCTTTGCAGGAAGACAGTGCCTCTCCCAGCTATGGATGTGCAATTAAAAGAGTAACTAGAACAGTCTCAGACCAAGCACAGCCTGAGCAAGATTCGTTCCTTCCAAGTGTGCAGATAAAAGTGCAAATATGCATTTGATGTTTCTTTTCTAGTGAGGAAGCTCTGGTGCATTTAGCTGCCAACATCTTGAAGACCAGACCAAGAAAAAGCTTCCAGAGAGTTCAGCTTCACTTTGCTACATGGTACCTTTAAAGTCACAGTTCTCTTACTCACTGCCCGCAGCCTTCGGCTCAGTCCCGCACGCAGCTGCGGCAGGTCGTGGAATGTTTGTGTCATGAGTTAGATGCTTCGGGGGAGGAGGAGGAGGAGGAAAAGAGAAAACCGGGTTACAATCCTATACATGAATGCCACTCTGGGAAGAGAGGGAGCCTCCTCAGTTCTGTGGGGCAGGGTATGAGCTGTGGTGGTTGGGCTCCGGGCCGCCGGCGGCGCAGAGCAAGGGCGCGCTGTCCGCCGGGGTCCCGCCGTCGTTCCCGGCCAGGGAGCCGTAGCAGCCCGAGCACTGAGGGGTGGCCAAGCTGGAGGAGAGGCAGAAAAAAACACAGATATGGGCTCTTAGAGACGAATTCATTCTGCTCCTCCAGTGCCAGGGGCTCCCAGCACTGATCAGGGTATGCAAGCGTGCAGGCACAGTATCTCCAAGGAGCCTGTGGTGAAACGGGTACAAGGAGAAGAGCACCAGGCCCTTCAATGCTGGTTAAGAAGAGTCAGAACCTCTAAACTCCTCACTTCACCCCTGGGCAGCAAGGGAAGTGAAAAGGAAGTGAAGTGTTCCAGGCTAGGTTGGACAGGGCTTGGAGCAACCTGGTCTAGTAGAAGTTGTCCCTGCCCATGGAATTAGATGGTCAGTAAGATCCCTTCCAACCCAAAGCATTCCCTGATTCTGTGATGACACCACTGCCAGGTTTCCCTGTACAGTTCTGCTGGGGATACCTGACCATTCTTTCCTCCATCAGGGCTTCCTGCAGAGCTTCTTCCTGGCTCCCAGAGATCATCTCCCTCCCACGACTTCACGCTTTCCAGTGGATAAACACCACTGGAATAACTTCAGAGCCCTCTGCCCCACAGCTGAGGGAGTACCTTGGAAAGACCAGCCCCTGGATGAGGTCTGTCTGTAACCACTACATATTTCTACCTGTGGGCACCACCCACACCCACCTCTCAGGGCTGGTCACTTCTGCATAACAAAAACAGCTCCTTGTGAGCTGCAGGAGGAACAAACACTCAGTTAGAAGGCTCCCTGCCCCATCCATGCCTAAGCTGCCCATTCCACCAAATTTCTCCCTCAGAGCAGAAGCCAGGAGGTCTGTCCTTCCCCACAGGGCAGCGGGATGACAGCACAACACTCACCCTCCTTCTCTGGCCCCGAGCCGTGACAAGTCATCGTCGCTGTCGTAGCGCCTCGGATTGTCAAAGAAATAGGCTCTGGAGCTGTAACTGTGGCTGTTCACCATCCCTGCTGGAGCCTGCAAGGAGAAAGGAGTTAGGCCAGCAGCAGAATACACCTGACAGTCATCCCAGGAGCCCTGGGGCTGCTCCCTGCACAGGGGCACTTGCTCAGGCCTACCAGGTTCTGGCTGAGCCTCTGAGCCCGGAAGAACAGCACCACGAAGGTCGTTGGCACCAGCTCCCAGAGGAAAAGGACCACTCCAAACACCACGTATTCCTCACTGCTCACTTCCACGTGCACCTGGGGAACACATGTCAGAGGGGGCTGTATAATCCCAGCTGCCCGCAGAGCTCCCAAAAGCTGGAACTGGGAATGCAGAGAAACCCTTTGGAAGGCAGGAGTCCCTAAAGCAGCACAGTGACCCTTACCTGGCTGCTGCTACTGGTTTTGCTGGGCTGGTTTTGTTCATGTGCCACCAGGGCACTGGGAGCTCGCTCCCTACCCCAGTGACTCTCCCTCACACACAGCCATGCCTGATTAAGCATTGCTTTTCTGCTCTAGTTGACTTGGCCCTCCTCTCCCTCAAAAGAAGAGTTGCCAGGCTAAAAGGGAAGAGCACAACAGGGAATCCTTCCTGAGGAAGAGGCTGGATAGGGGAAGACTTGGGTTTGCCGGGTGGAGAGAACAAACAGGGCTGCTGGGGGCAGACATCCAGCTTGTCTGGGGGTTCAGCTACCCAGACACCTCCCCCCAGCCCCTTTTCATCCTCTCAGGATGAGCAGTGACTGCATTTGACTTTCCTGGCCCTGGACTGGGGGCCACAGACACTCACCTTGTCTGAAAGGTTGTCCCAGCCATAGTTAAAAGGACCAGGAACATTGTCTGGAGATATGGCCACAGCTACCAGGTTATAGCAAGCCCTTGAGGAATACAGAAGAGCCACTACAGATCCCACAAGAATAGCCTGGCAGACAGATGTTCCCTGGAACAGGAAGAAATAAAAGAGTTTTACTACAGAGCTGTGATTTTCTTTCCCCCTTTCCCTTAAATGCACAAGAAGCTGTGCAGGCAAGGACGACCCAGAATATTTGTATGTTGTTACTAAAATATTCAGAACTGGTTAAGAGCTTTCTCATGTGATGAGTTCATTCCAGGAACAGATCCACACAGCCAGTGCCACCTGGGAGCAGGGAAGATCTGAGGCACAGGAGTGTCACTGTCAGGATCTTATCAGTCAGCTCCATGCTGGTGGCCCGGGGAGATGCTATTCCACTTGCTGCCTTCCCATGGGAACCTCCACAAGGCCAACAACAGCCACCAGGAAAATCAACTTGCTGTCTCTCTGCAGCAGAGATGTTCACCCAGCCCATTCACTTGCAGCAGCTCAGCACCTCTGACATCACACACGGTGTTTGTCTGGCAAAGAAGCCCAAATATTTGGGGTGGGCAGAAAGATCCAGGGTCTGAGCCCCAGCACCTGAATGGAGCAGACAGGAAAGATGGAGAGAGACTATTTACAAAAGCCTGGGAAGGAATTCTTGGCTGGAAGGGCAGCGAGGCCCTGGCCCAGGTTGGGCAGAGAAGCTGTGGCTGCCCCTGGATCCCTGGGAGTGTCCAAGGCCAGGTTGGACGGGGCTTGGAGCAACCTGGGCTGGTGGGAGGTGTCCCTGCCCATGGCAGGGGGTGGAATGAGATGATCTTTAAGGTCCCTTCCAACCCAAACCATTCTGGGATTCTATGACAAACCAGGCTTTGCTAAATACACCCGTGAAGCCCTTTAATAGCTACTGGGAGGCACCAAGTCATTGAGTGGGCAGATAAACACGTGCCAGCAGCTCACTTGCCTTTGTGTTTAAGCTGGGAATCTGCTGGGGAGGCTCCTCTCACTGACCTGCTCCACATCCCAGCTAGGCTGTGCCAGCTCTATTTTCCTGGCTTTGGAGCTCAAGGCAGCGTCTTGAAAGAGTCAGCACAAAAGTGCTGCTAACAGAGTGACACCACTGAAGCCCATCCTGCTCTGTCACTCTTAGCTGAGCCCTTGATGTCCAGGCCAGCACAAGGAAAGGCTGGTGAAGCAAATCTGCAGCTCACAAGGACCACAGGATAGGATCTGGCTGCAGTCCAGCCTCCTTCCCATGGCTCCAAGCCTTTCACCTTCAGTGGTGGAGGCAGAACCTCCAGCCTTGCTGGATGGCTTTGAGCCAGCTGGTTCACAGCTGGAGTTCCAGAGGCAGGACAACTTTTCAGGCATTTGTGTAGCACTTCCTTGATCCCCACCCTTCTTGTGCAGCTTCTTCACACAGGAAACCAGGGGATGCCCCCAAGGCAGGGAAGGGAGGCAGAGACATGTAGCAGACAGCCAGGCTGAGCACCCAGCTGGAGAACAGGCTTCCCTGGAGCAGGTTGTACAAGAGCACGGCCCCATGGGCAGCCTCAGGCATGGAAGGGGAGGAAGTTCCTGTGCTGGGTGAACTTGGCAAGTTAATCAGTGTCCAGAGCTGGTCAGAGCTGGACACCAGGCCCGGGCAGGCAGGAATGTGAGCAGGTTCTCAGCTTAGATGGCTCTTGTCTCACTGCAGGTGCAACTTACGGTTCACACATCCTGGATTGTGGGAAATCACAGATGCTCTCGGCTGCTCAAGGAGCCAGATATCTCCTACAGAAAGCCTCAGCTTCAAACTCGGGTTTCTCCTATAGATGTTTCCAGGTTCATCAGGAGCCTGCTGACTGCCCTTCACAACAGGCCACATCCACCCCCTGGAATGCCTGCCTTTGACAGGGGTGATGTGGCTTCCCAGAGGAAGAGAAGGCAGCTCAAGTGCACACTTGTTTGCAGCTCCTGCCACACACTCTCCTACCTGCTGGAAAAGAGCTGTGTGTGTTCAGACCCTCACCTGTCCTGCCTTGGGGCAGGACTTACAGCAGCTTCTCCTCCACTTCCAACATGCTCATTTCATCCAGGACATCTCATCCTGTCTAAGCAGAGCTCAGCTAGAGCTGGACTGCTGGGAGAAATCCCCCTTTGCTAAGGATTGTTATGCACCTGCCACAGGTAACACCATGCTGCAAGTTTTACTGTCCTTAGTGATAATACTGCAGAATCTGCATCTGCTGCTCTTAGAGAACCCTCTTCCAGGCAGATTTTCTAAAGCCTCAAAAGCAGAAGCAGCTCACAAGTCTCCCAAAGCTGCAGACAAGGTATTCCCCTAAAACACGCAGGGCAGATCATTCCCACAGCAGGAACATGCACTTTCTGCGGGGAGGAATCCAAGAGCTGCCACCTCCTCACTGGAAGGACTATTTGAGCAAGAGCAGCTCAGGTGCCACCAGGCACACCCAGACCCGGCTGAGAACCCGACTGATGGCTGTGCAGTCCCAGGGGAAGCTCCCAAGGCATTTCCCTACCTTGGACTCGAGGTAGACATTGGCTGAAGACATCTTTCCCAGCTTGCACATGCAGCCAGCCAGCGAGATGGCACAGAGGATGAAGAGGCTGTCGTTGACGAGGGCGCGGGCCAGGACCGTCCACCTCAGCTGGCTCTCTGGGACCTCGCCGTGGATCAACATTGCACAAGTCAAGTTCACAACTAGGAAGAGGAGGCTGGTGAAGATGGAGCCCAGATACAGCAGGACCCTGGAGACATGGTGAGAGAGAAAGATGGAGTTCCCAGTGAGACAAGTCCAGGCTTATTCTGCACCACCCTCCTGCCTCATCAGACCCTCCCAGCACAGCCACTGCTCTGCCTGCTGGGAAGCTCAGGCATTCCAGCAAGTTTCAGGGGTTGTGCTGACAGCCCAAGCCTGCAGAGTGTTTGTTGGAGCTGCTCTCAGAACACATGAGCAGCGTAAGCAGTCATGAGTTACAAGACTCATCTTCTGACAGTCAGGTTCTTATCTTGCAGATTTTAAGTGTTGCTCCAGCTCTGCATTAACTCCAGTCAATAAGCCGTGAGTCATCACAACCACTGCAACTTCTTTACTGGAGCTCACAGTTCCCAGTGGGGGTTTCCCTGGAAATGGTTAGGAAGCACCTGGGCTGCACAAACATGGGTCTTACTGATTTCTCAAGCCTTATTCTGCAGATCTTTTCTGGAGTGGGACAGCTCAAAATGACCTTGGTTGTTACTGGGAAGCTTGAACTTCATGGGCACCCTTCAACCTCCCAGTCCTGCTCCAAAGCACAACACTGATCCTTTGTCAGTGCACAGGTATGGAATTAGCTCTGTTCAGCCTTTGGGGTCTGAACCTCTCATTCCCAGCCCTGCAGTGAGCTCCCCTTAAGCCATGAAGGTCAGAACAGTATCACTTACTTGTACTTGTTGAATTCAGCTGCACATTTCACTTTGAATATGACCTGGAGGAAAGATTTGCACACTGTTACTTCACATGACCAAGAGTTTCCTTTAAGCTCAGTCAGGAGATAAACAGGGGGGGGGGCAGAATCCAGCTGGACACCTCCAAGGATTTCAGAGCATTTATTAGCACCAAGTCTTGCACTGGACCCAAAAGACTGGTACTTTTTCCCTTGCAAGAGCCCAGTCCAAATATAGGTGCCCATAACACCCCACGTTACAAGGACTTGAACACCAGACCTTAAGGACTTCAAGAAAAGCAGGGAGTTTAGCACTTAGCAGTCATTAAAATCCTTCAAAAATACATCCTCTTTGTCCAGTGTTCTGGGCTGCTTATTTTAGGACCTCAACCACACTGGATTCCCACATTAGAGAAGGCTGCTTGAGCTGCTCTGCTTCAGCAAGACAAATAGCTGATCTAAAATAGCCCTCCGGTATTGGATCATGGACCTGCAGGCTGGAAAAAGCACTTGGAACTCACAGCTCCTCCATCCTGATGATGTTTGTAGGACAAATACACCTGAGAAGTAACTCTGAGATAGTGGGAGCTGGTGCTCACACTGGTCAGGAAAACAGGGGTTGTGTCCTGTGAAAAATGCAGCTCCAGGTACAGACCCCACCAGGAAGGATCCCAGAGCTGGGGTCACAGTCAGCCACAGGCAAAGCTCCTGTCCTGACTACAGACTTTGAAGGAGCTTGGGAAAGAGGCAGAGAGACATCCAGACAGACCCAGCACACCTGCACTTGTGGGATCACTGCACAGGTGTGGAGGTTCAATTTCCCTTCTCCTCCCTTTCCCTGTCAGCTCCCAGACTATGGCTGCACTGAAGGATCACCCATCCCCTACAGGACACCCTTAGCCAGCTTTTTTCCTGCTGGGATTCCTTGGTTCCTGCCTTCCAGGCAGCACTGAGGTAGAAATGGCACACAAGCTTCAGGAATCAGGCTCCTGCCAAGAGGATTTCCAGAGACATTTCAGGATTTGAGGCTGTCTGATCCCCTGTAGTAGTTTAAAGCATTTAAAAGGGCATCAGACAGTGTCAGTGACCCTCTTCCCAAAGCCAATTCCACTGCCTGGCTCCTCTCCCCCAGTCTGAGGGAGGATGAGCTCAAGCAGCACTTAGTAGGGAACCAGACACAGCCCTGCAGCAGAGGGAAGGATCCATCCCCATGGATATTCTCTGTCCTGTTATCCTGGCCTACACGAGCCCAGAGAAGCACAGAAATGTGGCACAATCCACTCTGAGCCCTACAACTCATCTGAGTTACTGGAACTTGTGCCTTGGAAGGACCATGTGGTGACTTCCAAACAGAAATATCCCTGAATCCTTAACAGTTTGCCTGTAGGTTCTGTTTAAGCACTTTGGGAGGGTCATAGAATCACCAAGGTCGGAAAAGACCACTAAAATCATCAAGCACCACCTTGTTCACCACTAAACCATGTCCCCAAGAGCCATATCCACGGGTTTTTTTAACTCTTCCATGGATGGTGACTCCACCAGTATCCCGGGCAGCCTGTTCCAGTGCCTGACCACCCTTTCAGTGAAGAAATTTCCCCTAATATCCAACCTAAACCTACCCTGCTGCACCTTGAGGCTGTTTCCTCTTGTCCTGTCAAAACAGACATCAAGGACATCCAGCTGGGAAAACTTCTTGGTCCAGCACCCATTTGGGCAGCACAGAAATCCAGCTGAGGTTTCTGCAACCACAGTCTCTGAAAGGCACTGCAGAGTCCCTGGCTTGTATTCCAGCTGGGAATATTGCACTCTGAGCTGAGAACAGCCCCTCAGCCGAGCAGGGAAGTGGCCACTGGCTAACAGAAAGATTCTGGATATGCAGGACTCTTCCCAAAACTCTCCCCCTATGGCTCCAGGGATTAAGGCACACAAAGCTGAGTCAGGGTTAAGAGTTCAACAGCAACTTGAGCCTCAGCCTTGGCCTGCTGCCATGAAAAGCAGAGAGAGACCACAGCTCCAGCCTTAGACTTTTATTAGCCCCCAGCTAATTATTCCTGCAACTTCAGGAAGAGGACAGGCATCACTGGGTTTGGTGTTTTTAGTTATTAAGACTGATAACTTATCTGAAGGTTGCTTTTCCTTCCCAGGGACTGGGTCAGTATGTGACACCATGTGTCTCTGGGTTCTTACCCTTGAGACAAGCTTTGAGTCTCTCTGCACAGCACTCTGCTGCTTTCAGAGCCCAAGGACAGCTGATGTGGAGGGTTCTGCTGTGAAGAACCCAGCATGGAGCGCTCAGGAGCAGTTCTGTTCTCCATAGAAAGAGGAAACACGGCCCCCTGCCCTCAAACAGGTGCATTAGGCCAAGCTGGGAGCAGCAATTCTGGAACAGCTCCTTGGGATCTGAGCTGAGACCAGCCCCAGAAGTCAGGCATGAGAATAAGGAGCAGTTTGGCAACACTCAGTTGCCTTTCCAGAGCCACAGATCCCTTGAGCACTTCAGCCAGATTTGGGAACAAGGTGAAGAGAATTACAGGCCTCAGTCCCCTCATGATGCTGGAGGCTTTTGGATTTGTGGGGAGCAGATACGTTACATAAAAGTGATGACCTTGCTCCCAGCACAGCCCAGAAAGTGAACTTGCTAAGGGTATGTTTAAGACACACACTCATCCTTAGAAGGTGCACTGGAGGTGTCACAGCTAAGAGAAGGTGACAGAATGCCAGATCCCACAGATGGCTCCAAGGACCACTTCCAGTACCTGAAAACCCAGGATCTTAACCCTAAAAAACCCAAGATCTTAACTCGAACACTGAGCCACGTCAGCCTGGTTTTGGTACAGCCATTCACAACAGACCCAAAGGATCCAAGAGAGCCAGGAACTTACTGTTTGATATCAAAATCTCTCTTGCTCCATAAAGAAATCACAAATTTGGGCTCCACAGATACGAGTCATAACCATGCCCTGCCCTAGCACAGCCCTCACTCAGCTGCAAGAGCATCCACAGACAGATCCCTTCCCTCACCACAGTGAGATAATCGGAGCACAGCACAGACTATTTTGGGATTACACCCCGTAACAAATGTTCAAACTCCCATCCACCCCCCAGAGGAAAAGTTGGAACAATCAATGAGGAGGATCTCTCACCATCCCCACTAATACTGTGAGCTCATTCTCTGCCACCATGAACACAGGGTACGACGTGCTTGTTCCCTGATTTCCTAGAATAGCTGGTTGCCAGCATGGACACCTGTTCATCTGGGAAACACGGGAATGATCCGCTATGGGATGAGGCAGTTTGGAGTTTAAGTGACCCCTTACCAGCTGTCCCTCCGAGGCAGAGGACACTGCCAGGTGTCTGCTAGACAAGGAAGGTGCAAGGAAGGATGGAGGCTCTTCCAGTTTTCCATCCAAGAAGGAAAATACAGGACAAACATCTCCCAGGCTGGATGCCCTTTCCACACATGTCTGCTCCAGTGCAATTAGGGTGGGAAGGGATGGAAGAGGCTGATGTCATCTAATCAGATGGAGCTCTTAGAGAAACCCAGACTGGTAGAAGGGCTCTGGCCATGGTGGCCTGACAGGGCAGCCCTCAGTCCCACCACTCCAGAGCTCCTTACTCATCCCTGCACCAGCTGCTGATTCCCAGAAGAGCCAAGTGCTCAGCAAGGTCTTTAAAAGGGTAAAGGTGGAGGTTGTGGCTACAATTCACATGAACACTGAGGCAGGAAAACATCTGAGATCACGGAGTCCAACCTGTGCCTGATCTAGATGTTCAGCTGGCAGCAGAGGTGCTATTCCATAAGCAAGGCAAAGGAGCATTCTAGGTTGGGTATCTGAAACACTGGGGCAAGATTGGGAGTGGATCTGGGGAATTTTGATCTGATGTACTCTGAATTCCAGGTTTTCAGGAAAGGACTCATTCTGGTACAAGCTGAAGCAGAAAGGAAGAGATGCTCTGAAGCTAAAGGCATTACACCTTTTGATATTCCAGGTGGAATTGGTACCTGAAGGGAGCCCACAGGAGAGCTGAAGAGGAACCTGGGACAAGGGCATGGAGAGAAAGGAGAAGGGGGGAATGGCTTCCCACTGCCAGAGGGCAGGATTAGATAGGATACTGGGAATGAATTCTTGGCTGTGAGGATGCTGAGGCCCTGGCACAGGTTGCCCAGGGAAGCTGTGGCTTCCCCTTCCCTGGAAGTGTTCCAGGGCAGGTTGGATGGGGCTTGGAGCAATCTGATGTAGTGGAAGGTGTTCCTGCCCATGGCACGGGTTGGAATGAGATGAATTTTAAGGTCCCTTCCAACCCAGCCATTCTGGGGTTCTGTGAAAAAGAAATACACATCCCACATTCATTCTGTCAGGACTCTGCATCCCCTCAGGAATCTCAAGGGCCAAAAGGGGATAGGGAAAGGATAACCTCTCCTCACTGAAAGGAAGAACACCAGGCAGTTTAAGAATTTTGAATTCCAGCCCCAAAACTGCCTGCAGTGCCAAGTAATGCCAGTACTCCACGGGTAACTGTTTTCTGGAGCTTCTTTACCATTGCCATTTCATCCTCAGCTTCTCCATATTCCGAGCAGCTCTGTAAATCAAGCAAGATCAGCTCAAATAACAGCACAGGCCATGTTTTCTTCCACTGTTTCCACAGATGCCATTTCTCCAGCATGTCCACAAAGGAGGCACTGTGTAGAGAGACAATGAGCCAAGCCCTCAGCACAGCAGCAGCCTGTGCTTTTATCCAAGGACATCTCGGATTGGGATCCCACCCCCAGGGCAGAAGAAGCCCAGGGTCCTTCTGCAAGTTGCTGCCAACTAGCCTTTAAAAACTGGGAATGGATGGGCACATTCTACTGGAAGTCACACCAGTAAACACACCAGCCATGGTTTTCAGTCCACCCAGCTCCACTCCCTCCAAACCTCTGGAGCTTCACTAACACCACTGTGAGATCACCCAAAAAACACCACAGAGTGCTGGACTCCCCTTCTGCTTGTGCCAGGGAAGTGTCAGACCCTCCCTGGAGCTGAGCATGCAGACCCACTTTCATAAGTCACTTTATCCTTCCCCACTCCAGATTCTGAGCTCTTATTTCCTCAGACAGGATTTCCCTTGGCTCTAGGTTTTCAAGGAGAAAGAAATGGGATATACGCAGAGTTCACTGAAAAATAGATATCGTGGGAGGAAGGGAAGCCTGGGAATCTATTTGAATTTACTGTAAGGAACCTTTAAACAAGCCTGGTGAGAGGCAAATATGCTGTCGAGTCCAGTGACCAAAAGAAAAACAAAAATCCAGCCACTTTGTGGACACAGAGCACAGGATTCCTGCTTTTCAAGGGACACAAACCCCTCCTGGCTGGAGCAATTGGTAGGTCAGGCTGTCTTTAACAGACAAGATGGATTATGCACACTCTGCACCATTTGTTATCCTGCTGCCACTCAACCAACACCACATCCAACACCGACAGCTCTGGCAACAGGCAGCTCACCCCCAGCTTCCAGGTGTTTATTCAGAGCAGGGAGTGAGGGGCGGGGGGGGGAAGGAAAAGAACCAGAAGAGCTGAACAGCCCAATTGCTCCAAGTCTCCCATTATCATGTGAGCGCTGATGTCCTCGGGAAAATGAAATCATAACTCCCCTGGGTGACACATCGGAGCGACGGAGCGATTTCGCTGTGTGTTAGCGATTCCTTTGTGAGGCTGGAGAACAGCTGAGAGCTGCAGAGCAAAGAATCCCCACAACAACAACAAAGCTGGAAGGAAAAGCGCTGCCTATTTATGAAACAAGTCACCAAACTGGGGAGGCAGGCGAGCGAAGGGCCGCTCGGGAGAAACTGGAGCAGAAACAAAACGCTCAGAGGAGGAGAGAGACGAGGCTTTAAGAGGTAAAGGCAAGCGGACTTAGGGGAAGGAGGATAAAAATCACGACACGAGTGATGGGAAGCCCAGAACAGGAGGGATACACTCGGCTGACAATAACAAGCAGCTCCGCACCGTCCCAGCAGCGATGGTACTGCTGGGAAGGGGCCCCCCTGTCCTGTCCCGGGCTGTTGTCCGAGGCATCTCGGGGTGTTTTTTTTTTTTTGGTGTCTGACAACAAGCTGCAGAACAACAAGCCCAGTTCGCAGCGGAGCGATGGAGAGAAGGAGGGAGCGCAGCAACAATAGCAGAAGAGGCTCTGGCTGGTGACGTAATGGTTGGCATCACTCCAGGCCAGAGCAGCCCCTGCTGCTGCCACTTTCTGGTCCCCTTTGGAGAACGGGAATCAATTAAAAAAAGGTGCAAAACAGTCCCCCCAATCCCTCCCCCGAGCGATCATCCCCCCACC
>VXBX01000162.1:7320-27363 GCA_013400415.1 Scytalopus superciliaris | reverse complement strand
TGGACCTTTATTAAAAAAAAAAAAAAAAAAAAGAGAGAAAGGAAGAAAATTCCTTGTCTTAAAGCACTTGAATGTTGGTTTACATGTTATAGAAGGACAGTGGGTGCTGTTTGCAGAAGTGTGTCTGTATGGAAATAAAACAAGCAACCAGCAGGCTCTCCTGAGAGATCCTATTGCCTGGTGAGAAAGAATTTCCAGAGGATGGTGTGGGATGAGAAAGGCAAGTGTTCCTGTGGTTTGTCAATTCAGAAGTTCAGCTTGAGTTTGGTTTTTATCTGCTTGAGAGATAATAGGATTATTCGACTGGAAAGGTACTTTAGGGAGAGCTCTTCCCCTTCAGGACAGGGTCAGCTGTGAGGCCTGAGCAGGTTGCCTAGGGCTTTTCCAGTTGGATATTGAAACAAACCCTTCAAGGATGTAGATCTTGTGTCCACCTCTGTGGGCAGTAGGCTCTTCTGCTTCACCCTCGTGGAAGCAAAGAAGGCATATTGTATTTATCTTTTGCTTAATTTGCCTAGCAGGACTATATGGCCTTCATCAAAATATGAAAAGTTTGAAATGGTGCTCCAGAGGACTTCCGGCTTTGTACAATGAGAAGTGATTTTGTTCTGAAATAAGCATATTTCTTAAGAGAAAGAAGCATTAAAGCATGTTTGAAATTGATGTATGGTGCTTTTGCAGCCATTCAAACAATTTTAATTATTAAATTACAGATTTTTATTAACAGATAAATAGTCACCTAAGCAATCTGTGAATAAATGACTGCTGGCAGCTCTGGCTTTATTCTGGAAATTTGGAACTGGCTGTTAGATGGCATATGGCTGTTGAGTATTTTAGGGTGAATTGTACTAGCTGTTCTTCAGAATGTCTAATATAAAGTATTGTTACTAATACTATATTGCATTTTCCCCCTCTCCTTTTCTATTAGCAATTCTTGCCAGCTGGATTTATGATTCTGACATCCTCTCATGGATTTCTTAGTGTTCAACAGCTGTTTGGCTTTGAAAAAATGTTTGTATTGCCTCCCAGTAGTTCTCCCTGTTACTTTCAAATTAACTTTTGGGTTTATTCTGACTCAGTAAAGCCAGAGGAAAAAAATGAGGGTTTTTTTTAGAATTGTGTAGTGAAAAGAGGCATAGGGCAAAAGTATAAAACTGCAGAAATAGTAGGTCTTTTGTTAGAACTTCCAGGACTTCAGGTTTTATAATGATGGCCTTAAACTTGTAATATTAAGCATTCAAGACTAAGTAATGTTTTACCATTATTGATTGTGCAAGTATAAAAACTTGATCAGCAGCTTCATTTGAAAGCAATTGATATTCATACATGGTTTCTTCAGCCACACACTCATCTGTCATATGGAGATGATCCATGTGCATAGAAAGTAAACCCATAGCAGAGTTTAAGGCTTTCCTTGAGAGCACCTGATTTTTAATGTAGCAGTTTCAGTTTCTGAGGGTGAAGAATGAGGCAAGCAACTTGTATGTTGACCATATCTCTGCTATTTCTGAAATCCTTTTAAAATCTCTTTAATCATAAGGGATTCAGTAGGTTGTCCCCTTACTGTTTAGTTCAAGAAGCATCAAGCTCTTTGTGTTTCAAGTTTCTAACCATTCTTTTCGTGCTCAGGGTTCTTTTTGTCAATTGCAAGCAGTTCTGTTGCAGAGTGTTTTCTCAGTGCAGAAATGAGCCACACCTATTACTTCTTGATGTAGCTTCATTTTAGCAGGTGTGAAGTGTTTTTAGGAACCTCTTCGATTTTGAAATGAGTAAAGAGTTTTTGTTGCCTGGTTTAAAGTGTGGACCAGGACGTTTACATGGTCAATCATAAACTTAAAAAGAACTTGATGCTTAATTAAAAATTGAAAGCTTTTGTGAGAAAGACTTCTTGGGATCTACAGTAAAGTTGGGCATCTGGAAGTAACTGTCTGCATCTGTCCATTTGACAATGTCAGTGAATTTTCCTGGTTTCACAATTTTAGTTTCCCAATACAGCCTTTTACACAACTGTTTTTTAATTAACTGAGATGTTGAAGATGCTATAAAGAAAACTGCAAATCATCAACTGCAGTCTATATGCATCATAGATGGGTAGCTATTAATGTATTTGACATAGAATGCGTCTCTTAATTTTTACAGGTGCTTGTTTCTTTCAAGATTTAAATTCTACTTTTCCAGGTCATGTCTTGAATCCAAAAGGTGATTTCTGATTTTTTTAAGTAGTTCAGTGCAGCTAACTGTAAGCTGCATAATACTGCCAGAAGTGATTTGTAGACTGTTTTAGTCTAGGAAAGATTCATGGAGGCTCAGTGCAACAAAATAACTTTTTTTTTTTCCTCTGGAGATTTTTATATTACTTCTGAGGAAAAAAAGTGCATGTCTATCTCTGTATGTGTGTATATCACCTTTCTGTTAAATCATGTAAGTCTCAAGTCAAATTTGCATGTAATAAAAATATTATTAAAAATAATACAGACCAAAACCAATCAGACCAAAGCTTTATTTTTAGTGGCATTAGAAATGTTTGCTGAATACAGATTAGATGTATATGGCCCAGCATCATGCTTAGTTATGTAAGGGTGTGAAGAAAGTAACGTTTGAGGCAGGAGAAAGTCTGGGGAGTCCCTCACCTGCTCTCTACTGTAAAATTTATTTTTTCCAGAGGAAACTGCTGTAGAAGGGATCTTCAAACTTCAGTGTAATCAGTGTTAAGTGCTAGTCTGACTGACACATATCTAGTAAAAAGAAATACTCTTAAAATTATTATCCTATTACAAGTACTTGCAGACTTCTTAGATGAGGATGATTTTTTTACTCCCACAGTCTTTGGAATCTTTGCTATTTAGAGATTTAAAATTACTTGGTAAACTATGGAGAAATGTTAATAATGCTTGAAAGTTATCGGCCTCCCAGAGATAATCTTTGATGCGTGATATTATATTGTTTTCCAGGAGAAGTAAAAGTGTTTTCTTCAAATCTCACACTTGGAAACAAGCTGCAATATAGAAAATAAATTGAATCTTATTAGGTAGGATACACTGCTCTTTCAAGTTGTGATAAGCTGATAGATCTAAAAATTATTAGAGATCTAGGCATTCAGACTGTTTAGGCAACAGGGATTTCTCTTTGTAGTTTTTGCTATACATGGTTAGCTTAAATGCATCTTGTAATGCTTAATATTTTCTGAACCTGTAATTTCTATCAATTTGGATAAAAGCTCCCGGGCATGGGGTAAACACAAAGGGTGTCTCTGTTCTACCTTCATCACAGACTGTCTTGACTTTTTTCGGGTTCAGTGGAAGACCCTGAGTTTCATGCTCTCTACTCTCTCCACCTGCTGAAATGAGAGTCTGGTCACTGTCATTTGTCCCTGGAACTGAATCCTGCATTATTGTATTGCACAACAAAAGAAATGTTCTTTTATATTTTGGGTAAATCTCAGGTATGTGTGGGAGTACTAGCTGAGAATCCTGTACTGCTCCTTTCGAAGTATTGCCAAATCCTATTGGAATGTAGTGGCTTTGGATTGGCTGGGGACACTGAAAAACAATCTTTTCCAGGGAAAAGGGAAAGAGTAATTTCAGAACACAAAACCTGTGTAAAAACAGTTACTATGGCAAGGGGCAAATAGAAATGAAAGCATCATAGAATGCTTAGGATTGGAAGCGACCTTAAAGATCATCTAGTTCCAAGCCCTCCATGAGAGACAGGGGTTGTCATGAGACAGATTGCTCAGGGCCTCATCCAGTCTGACCTTGAACACTGCAAAGTATGAGGTATCCACAGTTTCTCCGAGTGGCCTGTTCACTGTCTCATTATTCTTTGAATACAGAATTTTTTCCTAATTTCTGGTCTCAATTTCTTTTAGTTTACAGTTATTCCCCCCTTGTCCTGTCATTTTCTGCTTGTTTAAAAAGTCACCCTCCCTCTTTTTTAGAAGATGCCTTCAGGTACTGAAAGGCCACAGTAAGGTCTCCCCAGAGCCTTTTTTTCTGTTTCTGGAGACTGAACAACCCCAACTCCCTCAGCCTGTCACCATAGGAGAGGTACTCCAGCCTTCTGATCATATTTGTGTCCCTCCTTTGGACCCCCTTCAATGTGTCCATGTCTGTTCTATGCTGAGGACCCCAGATCTGGATGCAGCACTCCAGGTGGGATTTCATGATGGCTGAGTAGAGTGTCAGAAATCCCCTCCCTTGACCTGCTGGCAACTCCACTTTCGATGCAGCCTAGAATACAGTTGGTGTTCTGGGCTGGGAGTGCACATTGCTGGCTCATGTCCAGCTTCTCAGCCATGAGAACACCCAAGTCCTTCCTCACAGGGCTGCTTTCAGTGGCTTTTTCTCCCAGTCTGTGCTCATATCTGGGATTGCCCAGATGCAGGCACAGCACCTTACACCTGGTCTTGAGAAACTTAGTGAGGTTCTTGTGGGCCCACTTCTCAAGTTTGTCAAGGTCCTTCTGGATGGCATCCCGTCCTTCTGTTGTGTCAGCTGCACTGCTCAGCTTTGTGTCATCTCCACACTTGCTTAGGCTGCTCTCCATCTCACTGTCTGTGTCATTGATGAAGACATTGAAGAGCAGTGGTCCTGAGATGGAGCCCTGAGGGACACCACGCATCAACAGGCTCCACATGAATGTAGAGCCATAGACCTCAACTCTCTTGCTGCATCCATTCAGCCAGTTCCTTATCCACTGAATAGTTCATGCTTCATGTGTCTCCAGTTGGGAGACAAAGATGGCATACGGAACTTCATAAAAGGCCTTTACAAAAGTCTAGGTAGATAGCATCTGTCAGTCTCCCCATGTCACCTGTTGCTGTCACCCCATCATAGAAGACCACTACCTTGTTCAACAGTTCTGCTAAAATCTGCTTTGGAAAAAAAGAAAGAGAGCAGCAGTTGTGGTTAAATATACTTCACTCGAGGGTTCTGCTCATTTTATTTAAATAAAAAGATTCCAGATGTTTCATCTGGGATCTAGTCATTGGATCTTGAATGACAGCAATTTCACAGAATCATGAGCATTTCAATAGTTGGCTAGTTCTGTCTGGGATTGTTGACCAGTAGAATAGCTCCTCAGTCTCTGGCATAAGCAGCCCCTTATTTTCCCATACTTTGTAGTTTTCAAATACAAAAATTGTTGCTCTTCTGATTATGTACATAGTCATAGTTTTGTTGAAACAATGCTGTGATCTTTATAGAGTGGATCTATTTGTTATCACTTGTGGAGGTAGCAGGGAGAGGTATACCATTTGTCACACTCCGGTGGAAGGGCTGTGAATAATGCTTAAGGGAAAGGAAGCCTAAAGGCATGCTGGAGGTAAGAGCAATACAGGTCAGCGCCAGGAATCGGGCAAATAATTCTTTTCAATCAGCAAGAGTTTGAGGAAACAAACCTTTTGAAGTTCTCTGGAGATGTTTATTAATTTTGTAATAGCTTTTCTCCTCCCGTGTTTGACTTACTGTTGTTTCCAAGGCCTCAGTTATTAGGTCATCCTGAAAAACGGTTATCCTCAAAACATGTTCGTAAGAGATGTTTGCACATGTAATGAACTGGATGTGTACAACCACTGCATGTGTTTTTCTTTCTCAGCAGCAAAGTGTTGGCCGGCCAAGTGTATACCATGCGGTGGTGGTCATATTTCTAGAATTCTTTGCCTGGGGACTCTTGACAACTCCAATGCTAACAGTAAGTATTATTCATCAGCTGTTATCTTGGCAGTAATGGCAAATTTTAATTTGCTGATTCCTAGGGATTTGGGATTTAATTTGTTTTATATTTCCTGCTTATCTCATTACCTGTATTTCAGAAGTCTTAGCATTCAACACTGTGAAGTAGTTAATATACTACAGATGAGATCTGGTGAAAGACTAAAAGGTAATGAAAAATAAGATAGCAATATGCTGTACTGCTCTTTAACTTTAGAGTAACATCAGTATAGTTTGTTGATGAAAGTATCTCTGGAAATTCTAGTTTTAAGACTTCATAGTTCAATTCTTCTTCCAGTTATGACAATTGAATAAACTATGCAATGCATGGTAAACTATGGATGCTATTGTGGTCTGGCTGCATGCGTCTTAAAAGTAAGATGTGAAGGCATTCATGTAAGAAACTGACTTCACAAATATTTAATCTGTTCTGGAATGTGGTTGTTTCCCAGATGTACAGATAATTTGAGTAACAGGATGTGAACCGTTTCATCTGAAGGCATGGATCTCATTAATTGAAATTAGACCTGCCAGAGAGAAGCCATCAAAAGTCTGTTAGTTCAGTTTTCATCTGTTAATATCTGAGAGCACTATGAATACATGATAACCAAAATTTTGTGGGATTGATTTGAAAGAGTTAACTGTTTTCCTTCCCCAAACTCCAAATAAAATAGTCTACATAACTCTTGAAATGTGTTTGTCTAACCATCCTAAAAACAATCCTGAACTTTTAAATATAGCTTGATAATAAGAAAGTCCATATAAACAGTTACCATAAAACAAGTCTCATTAAATGACCATCCTGTCATGCTGTCTTGCAAGTGTCAGAATATGGGGAAGCTTACTGCTGGGTGGTTTGTTTTTTTTTTTTTAACCAAAGTGCAACACTTCAACTTTCCTAAGCTTGACAGTTCTCATTTAAAGGGATAGATACTCAAATTATAGTTCTTACAGTCTGCAAAAAACACCTACTTCAATAAAACTGCATGTTAGGTGGGTTCCTCAGTAGTGTCCTTGTTGTGTACTCCCTTTGAAATTGTTCCATAGTTGAGGGTGCATCTTTATTTCTAATCAGCTTTGCATGCACTGAAAGGCTGCTGTTTGGGTTAAATAATTTCAAGTGTGGTTTGATACTTTGCACCCTTCTGTCTTACCTTGGCCTGTTTATCAGCCAACAGTACTAGAAGTCATATAGAGGTTTCTCATGAGATACATTCAGCCTTTGAACAGTGCCAGCTGTCCACTTTTGCTCCAGCAGGTTTGTCTGACAGGACAAACGGAAATGGAAATATGTGGCCTGTTGATCAGAGCTTATGGTCACTCAAATTGTTGTGGTTTTGTCATGATTCTCCAGGTCATTGTCAACATTCTATCTGACAAAAATGTGTCTTATGAAAATAAATTGCATGTATTCTGTCATAGCTGAGATTATTAAAAGTTCATTTTTTAAATAGCTTTTTCACTTCTTTTGACACCTGTCAAAAAAACTGTAGTTTGTTACATGACACTATACTTGGAGAAGAAAAGTTTTAGTGTGTTTATATAGCACACAAAGGCTCTTTTGGTCACAGACTATGCAAAGTTTATGCTTGTTACTTTTTTTTATGCACTTGTAAGCCAGTGTTAGTAAATCACCATAAGCAATATTAATCACTTATTGGCATGTTCTGTCTTCAACAGAATTTTTTTTCAGTATGTGTCTGTTGGTAGAACTTGAGTTAGGCAGTTCCCTCTACCCTTTTGTCAACTTGCATTTCTTGTGTCTATAAAGGAACAGAAATTAGTCTCAAAAACGTGAACTAACAGCAGCAGTGGTTGCTTTGCAGGAAAAAATGCTGGAAAACACTTCACAGAAAGAGAATTAGACCCAACACTGAGTTTCCTGCAATATTTTTTTTTAAAACTTAAAAAACATCTGCTTTTAGATCTCTGTTTTGAACTGTGACTTTTTTCTTCCATTTGTATAATCAGATCAGTCTCTAATAGGTGAAAAATTGTTTTAGTTATCTTACCAGAAGATGATGCCAGAAGGGAAAGAGGGTACAAGTGAGAATAAGTATCTGATCAATAGTTAATATGAGAACCACCACCTTTGATAAATGTATGATTTGAGAATCCCAGTCATCCTTGAAAAAACAGTGCTGATAGTTTTCAGTGACACTACAGTATTCTGTTTTTTCAGGGTAATGGCTTTCTTGGTATGCATATATGTAATTTTTGTAGTTGGTGGCATTTAACTATAAATAATGAGCAAATGAATTTGAATTTTGTGTGCATACTTGCTTTGATCATTGCAATAACTTCTCTTAATCAACATGGTAGCACCTGTGAGGCCCCTTAACTCTCTTGCATATTTATGGTAAATCTGTTTAGTGTAGATTAACATTCTTGCCCTTGAATTAAGACTGCTGGTAAAGCACCTTAAATGAATTCATAGCTGTATTTATACACCCAGAACTCTTGGTAGTGTTTATAAGTATCTGCTTGTTCATCACAAGTTTTTCTAACTGCATGGCTATTGAATAGTAGCAATTTGTTCAGTTGTGAATATAGAACTGTTTTTTCCTTGTCACTGTAGGTTACCCGATCTCATTTTCCCTCCTAAATATTGACAATGTTTGAGTCAACCTTTGGAAGGAATNGAACACAGCCTAATATCTCCCCCTTAGCACAGAAACAGGCTTCAAGAATGTGACACAGAGGTTAAAATCTAGCTTAAGTATTTAGTACAGGGGTTATAAACTACTTTTTAAATGCAAAAGACTATAAAACTATATAAAATTACATTAAAATCTACAACTATATTAAGGCTTATGGCAACATTAGCTATATAAAAAATTTTGTCATTTTTCCTGCATGGAGATACATTTTTCTTATACTGATCCAATTTTTTTATTTTAGTAACTTCTTATAAGGACAAATAGGAGATATGAGAACTTTTTCTAGGATTTGTTTTTTAGGTTTGGTTTTGGGACAAGATACAAGTTCACATAGAGCTATCCTGTTTTACAAACCAAATTTAAACTTGGAATCAGCTTTCTTCTGTCTCTCCTGATTCAAATAATGTTTTTTCTTCTGTCAGGTCTTACATGAAACATTTCCCCATCATACATTTTTAATGAATGGTCTTATTCAAGGTGTTAAGGTAAGATCTTTTTAAAACCTTTGAGCTAAATATTCTGTTTTCTTTTGTTTTAACTTGCCTCACCTGCCTTCTCTGTAAGAACATACAAAACACTGAGAATGTAGTTAATTCTTAAACTATTTTTTTCATTGTAGTAGTTTTTTCTTGGGCTCACTTCAAATTTTATTGCTAAGTGGTAGCATCTTGAAACAAATAATATGTTTCTCAGAAGTTTAAATTCCTCTAATTTGAATAGGTACCACTTGTAGCTACTGTAATGTTGATAAGGATCTTTCTGAGAAGAGCTGGGTTTTTAATGTCTGCTTTCTAATGTTAGGTGATTTATATCATTAGCAGATTAACGCAATCTTAATGAGACCACTGAGATAGAAAATGAAGCACTTAAACATTGTGGTTTTGTCTAAGATGTGGCATAAAGGGTAGTTTTCATAGTGGTTTTTTTTTTCCCGGATCCTTATTTTTACCAGCTTTTGAAAATTTTGTGATGGTCAGGATGATCAGGTCAGCTTACAGCTTGCTTACATCACTGCATTGAGACTGTAGTCATGTTGTTTTCATTGCCACAATGAAAAGAAGCTTGCAGAGTTTTTCTAGAATAACTAAAACTTGAAGGTCTCTTTTTTGCTGTCATACTGAGTGGCTTCAAAGCCCTTATTGTAACTTATGAATAAGTTAATTTATAGCACCTAAAAATACTTGCCATTGTATCCTGTAACAAATCTAAAGCATTGATTTTAGTGGTAAGAACATGACAGCTTTAGGATCAACTTGCTGTCTTGCTGTCTTTCATCGTGGATTGACAGAACACAATGCCCTTGAGATGCTGGTGTGTATCAGACTGAAAGAGGAAGTATCTTCTCATTGTCCTCTTAGAAGAGAAGCAAGGTTCATGTTCCTCTCTCTGTTTTTAAATTTCGAATCTTTTCACTCACAGTGCAGTGTAACTACTTAGAAGTAGTAAATGAAGAGTTCCCATAGATTTTGTGCAGAGCATATCTGTATAAAAAGGCGTTAATGTCATGGTCTTAAGTGTTTGTATTACTCTATCAGGTGTAATAAACAGAGGATCATAGACTAGAGTGACTTCAGTGTCTATTTTTTCCTTGAAAATTCTTTTTGTGTAACATCAGAAGTGTTTTCAGTGACAGCAAAACATGTTAGTCATATGGTACTGAAATCTGATTCTAAGGAGCAGAAACATTAATTTCTACTGAGTAAAACGTCTAACATTCCTAGGGTCTAGTGGTGTGACTTTACAGCTTTGCCTTTAATTAACCTACTCAAAACATCGAAATTGGAATTGTTTATAAGGATTTGGCAGAACAGGAATTTAGTGCAGTATTCCGTACACATATATTAAACTTGAAAGTAACTATATTTGCATAACAGAAGTAAGCTAAAGTTAGCAGGAGTAGACTTCCAGTGTACAGAAACATGCATTTACTAATGGTTGGACTTATAGCAGAGTTGGATTGAAGAGTGAAGACTATACTAATTAGGAAGAAAATGCTTTTCTGAGATAAACCTGTGAAATCAATTACTTAAATTCTGTGTAACAGAGAACAGTAATATTTGATCCTTCATCAGTGAACATCCTGTATGTGTAAGTCAGACCTTTGCCACTGGAATATCATTGTGGTATCCCATGACCTCAAGTGGTCAGGCTTGCTCATATGGTCCTTGTAGTTCTTGCAGCATGCAGATGTACTGTGCACGATGATTAAGTAGTATTAAAGTATTAAGTGTTCTGTTAAATTTGTTTTAGAGAACACAACATTTACCCAAAGCTGTCTCTTAGGACAGTGCAAAAGACACTCTAGTTAGAGGGCAACTTGCATTTGAAATCTACCTTGAAGTCTCTTAATAAAGGCTTTGTTGAATTAGACTGTATTTTGGAGATTTTAAAAAAGCTTTTTCAGTCTGTGATACGTCTGTGTTGAACAAAATGGATCTTGAAAAAACATATGCTGTCTCTTTTTCTTTTAAAAATTCGCTCAGGTTTAATATATTCAAAACATAAAATATCAGAATCAAAGAAAACTAGACTGTAGAAAAAATTGTGTGCGTTTTCAGTTATCTACAACTTGGTGTTTAATTTCAAGTCAATTTTAAATTTTAGTTCATTCTTACTTATAGTGGTTACAGTGAGTCTTGGAAATATATATATAGATATATTGTTTTTCTTCTCTCCCAGGGTTTTTTGTCCTTTCTCAGTGCTCCACTAATAGGTGCTCTCTCAGATGCATGGGGAAGGAAATCTTTTCTTCTTCTTACAGTTTTCTTCACCTGTGTCCCAATTCCATTAATGCGAATAAGCCCATGGTGAGTGGTGCAGACTGCAGTAGCAGGCTTGCTGGTAGAGCAGATATTCAGTCAGAGCAGTAGTTTGGGGAAACGGGAGAGAAGCAAGATGATGAGAAGAAAACAGCTTTCCTTTCAAGATGTGACCACATTTTTCTGAAACTTTTCTGTTTAAGAGGTGTTAAAACACTGTATCTTAAAAGTAGATGTAATGAAATGGGATTTAGTAACTATTCACACAATAGAACAGTACTTGAAAGGATCTGATAGTCCAGTCTAACTCAATTTTAAGTCAGTTGCTAATTTTTTTCCCTTGATGACTAACAATAATAAACATGTTTTTAAAGCTAAATGAACCTTGGCATTTATTTGCCACAGAAAGGTGTATAATTGTTGCAAATGAGATCTTTTAGCCTTTGATTTGAAACCAAGTCAGTACCCCTCAGTTAAGACTGCAGTTTCATTTACATTAAATGTGAAACTTGTGAGATTGCTAAAGGGCTCTATGTACATGAGGTGCATTCAGAGTTCAGCTTCAACAGCATTATATATGATAGCCTATTCTTTAATTGGCTGGGAAAACTACTTCTAAGATAGATTGTTTTTCTTAACTTAAACTTGAGATTGTAAAAATCTATAGGTACAATGTCCTGAAGGGGCCACTTCTTCTCTTAGGCTGATGTAAAGTAAACAGAAGAATATAAAAAATTAAGATGATGTTTTCCAGTATGTGAGACTGCACAATCATTCATCTCCAGTAAAGATCTGTTTTGGCTCCCGAGGAACACTTCTCCTTAGCTTAAATACAAACCCACTTATTAGTAAGGTAAAATGCAAGAGGTCTTAGCTCAAAGTTTCTAATTGTTGCTTTTAAATTATTAGGTGGTACTTCGCTATGATTTCAGTATCTGGAATCTTTTCTGTTACCTTTTCTGTAATATTTGCCTATGTAGCTGATGTAACACAAGAACATGAAAGAACTACAGCCTATGGACTGGTAAGATACACTAAACTTTGAAAAAAAAGGTCAGATTATGACCCTCCTATTGAACTTGTGTTTTAATGCACAGATTGTGTTCTGATTAATATAAAAGAAGTTGATAATGGAATGAACCATGCCTCAAGACAGTGTGTTAGAGTTCAGGCAATGAACAGAGTGCTGTGTGCTTGTAGGAACAGAATAAAAATTTGACAGCTTTACCTGCACAGAGGATGCATGTAACAAAATATGTCTTAAGTTTCACAAGCAAATCATGCAGCATTATTACAGGCAGTGCAAGTTATTTAATACTTCATCTAGCAATACCTTTATCACCTATAAATTGCACTTTTAGTTCATATGACTTCTTTTTAATATAGAATTTCTTCTTCTCTAGTTGAAACAGGTAGTAAGGATGAAAATGCATAATGCAGTATTTTTAGTAACTTAGGGATGACCTTTTTTAATTAGCAAAAGATGAGGAAGACAGTTCAGCTAGTATAAAGTAGTCCTTTCAGTAGTAATAAAATTTCTGCTTAGTTGGCTTTCCTAGTATCTATATTGGTTTAGGTTTTGGAGGTCTGTTGGTAGATGTCCATAGCCTTTGAACATCTTTCATCTGTTTATCCTCTGTGCATGTGTTTTCACTATACAGATACTTGTTGACTTGATTTTGACTGATTGTATGCTACTTTGAGCTATTAAGGCTTCTTTTTGTTTTTAGCCATATGGATGTTTGATTACTCAAATGTTAATGTAGGAGTTAATAAAATAAAGGACTTGGTTCTCTTGAATTTGTGTGTATTGTTGCAGCAGAGCACAGAACAGTTTTAAAAGTTCTGAAAGTCCCAGTTTATTCCCCCGGCATATAAAGAGGACCATAAGTATATCTTGTGTTCTTACTTATTCAGTAAAATAGTTAACGATTTTATTATGGGGACTGTAACATGGCAGTAATTTAAAAAAACCCAAAAAACCGCAAACACCAACCAAGCTGCTTTTAAAGCTTTTTCTGGTTATTTTTATAATGAAATTTAGTTACATCACTTGATTTTTCATCGTATTCTGCAGTATGTGAATAGTGCGTAATCTCTTAGTAGCTGCATGTGACTGGAGCATAGTATGACTGGAGCTGCTGCCAAAACTCTGTTGTCACAGCTGATGAGTTTCTAGTTTGCTGTGCTATCCAGTGGTACCTATGTGTTTAAAATGCAAACTGTTAACAAGCGCATTATGTATTACTCTGTGTATTGCCCAGAGTGTGATTTTAGTATATTTCAAAGTAAGAGCCATTTTACTTTGAGTCAAACCTGCTCTTTGACTGCAAATCCTATGGTATGGTGTGCTGTTGAGGAGGTTGGAGAGGCTGTGTTTGGACCCCTATTTATGGTCATAAGTGGTAGTGTGGGGTTTTTTTTGTGTTTCTTCTTTTCTAATTTTTTTTTAAACTTGATTTTTTACTGGTGTATTGTTTAAAACCACACTTCTGGGGAGGGGTGGTGGTGCTGATGACTTTGTAAACTGTTCTTGTGCATAGGTATCTGCCACCTTTGCAGCAAGTTTGGTAACTAGTCCTGCTATTGGAGCATACCTGTCTGCCAACTATGGAGATAGCATTGTTGTACTACTGGCTACGATGGTAGCTGTTGTGGACATCTGCTTCATCCTGCTAGCTGTACCAGAATCTCTACCAGAAAAAATGAGACCTGCTTCATGGGGATCTTCTATATCATGGGAGCAGGCAGATCCTTTTGCAGTAAGATTCACTTCAATATGTAATTATTAAATATTTGATGATAAATAATAATAATTATTAATGGCATTTTGTTATTTTGAGAAATCTTGAATCTTATTGGTAGCTTGAGTACTCACTATACTATAATCTCAGTTCTTTGCTCTTGCCCAAAGAGTGAATTGTGAATTAAACAATTCTTGATTTGAAAATAATGTTTGTTGTGAAGTCCCAAGGGAAAATGCTTTACTTTTCTAATTTATGTAGTCTATTTTATTGTAAGAGAAATGCTGTTTTCTTAAACCACAGAAGTCAATATTTTAAGATCTTCCATATTCACTTTGTTTGTACGTTTGGCAATGTTTCTCCCCACTCTTGATTTCCACTTTTAGTTATATGTGATTTCTTTCTAATACAGAATGTAATCTATAAAGCCTGATTTTTCTACAGGCATATATAGAAAAGGCTAAAACACACTGTGCAGTTTTTGTAGTAACTTGTTCACTTATTCAGTTTGTGTTTGTGTTACACCTTGATATCTTAAGAGAGGAAAGGCTGACTGTTCTTCATGAAATGCATGCTGCTAGGAAATGGTTGCAAATATTGAGAGATGAATGGTGTTCTTGAAATTTCTTTTTCACAATTTATTTGTTCCTGAAAGTAATTCATGTCATGGGTGAATACATATAGAAACTGGACAAGGAAAAGTATTACTAATAATTTTTGAAAAGAAACAGTTGTAAAGAAGTTACATTATTTGCTAACATCTTTCAAATCAGATTATTATGGAGATCAATTAGAAGATGTTGCACATTTCTGTAAATATTATGGGGGTTTTTTGGTTTGGTTTTTTTTTTATTTTTAATACAGTAAAATGAATGGATAAATGCATGGGTAAAAATGGATTTTAAAAATGTAAATCGTCCTACTGCTTTCTTCTGCTTTCATTAGACTTTGTATAAATAATGTTCCAATACTTGCTTTGTTACTTTGTTTTACAGTCTCTGAAGAAGGTTAGGAAAGATTCCGCAGTTCTCCCGATCTGCATTACAGTGTTTCTCTCCTATTTGCCTGAGGCTGGCCAGTATTCTAGTTTTTTTCTGTACTTGAGACAGGTAAATGTCGGTATCTTCACAACTTACTAAGGATGTTTAAATGAGTATTCCATAAGACCTGTTTCTTGTTGAAGACTTTGCTCAGAAACCTGCTTTCTGGCAAAATAGAGCTTTAAAACTAAAGGCAGGGTACTTTGCTAAGCAAAGAACTGAATAGCAATTGATTCGTGATGATAAACCTTACAATAGCTTAAGCATCTGTTAACCTTAAGCAGACCTTTGTTCCCATTCACTGCGGCAGTTTCTGGGTCTTGAGGTGGGATCTTGAAGCTTGAAGAGCTGTTGTTTATGGGAGGGATAGAGAGCTCCGGTTTCCAGATACATGACTTCCTCTTTCTCCTTTTTTAAGGCAGTTTTTTCTCTTCTATGGTTTTCTTGACAAGCAGTCAAGGATTATTCTCCAAAGTGGACTTATAGTATAAGGAAAGAGTATAAGCAGGGATCAGTGTTTTTTTTGAAGAGGATATCTCTGCTAGTGATTGTCCTGTATTGTATTTGGCATTTGTTTTATGCATTTTCTGCTCCTTTGCAGATTATAGGTTTTGGATCTGCTAGCATTGCGGCGTTTATAGCTGCGGTAGGCGTTATGTCCATAATAGCTCAGGTAAGCTATTATTTGTTACAGTGCTTTATTAAACAGTACAAACCATGTAGGGGCAGAGACTTCGGACTATTAAGCTTGTCTATAAACTTTTTACCTGTTCAAATATGCCAGTGTATCTTGCATGCACTAAAGATTATACTCATTATATAGTCTGTATAAATTTCTTCCTTTATATCAGTCTGCCTTAGATATACTGGATTTTGGTGTCGGAAAAAACCCATAAAATTTGCTAACCTTGCATCAGTAAATTCACTGGAAATCTGACTAAAAATTATTAAAATGATGCAGGAAATTGATTACTTAAGACAAGGTTTTCTGAAAGGGAAACGTTATTTCAAGCGAAAGTCATGCTCCTTCACCTATTCAATTGATTCATGTTATCAAACTTGCATATAAACAATACCAGCGTTGACCTGTTCTGTCCAGAGTTACTTAAACTCATCTTGGAGGGTGAGAAGCTGTGAGGACTTGGTTTGTTGCTGTCATACCTCTTAACTGGCAGCGGTGAGATGGTTTTGGAACAAGCCTGTTGTATCTTTCGGAAATCAGAGTTCTTATGATATTATCTTTGGTATCTCTGTGGGTACAGTTTATCTTCCTATTGTGATAACAAGAAGAGGAAGAGCACATGCAGTATGTTGTAAAATTGCTGCCATCTTTACCAGAGTGAAGGTCTTACTGTTTTGATGTAAACAACACATTCATCTGTATTTACCAGTTGTGGCCTTCATCATCAGGTCAAGTCATTATTTTAATTTTTGCTTTGTGGTCTGTTCTGATGCTTAACAAAGTGCAGTGACTTATGCAGACCAGTGATTTTGCTAAAAATCTCTAAAATAGTTGCCCTTCTGGTTTATAATTTTCAGTGTTAAAATGAGGAAACTCTCTTGATTTTTGAACTCTTCTTTGAAGAGTACAGCTTATTTCAATAATCCTTGCTTCATAAATACTGACTTGTATTGCCATGTTGGATATCTCCAGAAAGAATTGAACACAGGTAGATAGAATTACTGTATTTTTGCTATTTAGCATTCAAACTAGCTTTGTCTAAGAGAGAGAATCAAGAAAGCTAGAAAGAGAGACAACACAAGAAAAGAAGTGTGCTCTGCTCTGCAGTCTTCCTGGTTCCTTTTATCGGTCTTTTCACTAATACACTGCTGAGTTTCTCACGTTAAAGAAAACTGTGTGCTCCAATAACTGAGTCAAGTTGTCCATATGGACTTGCTTTACTAGGAACAGTCCACTTCTTGCCATTACGTTGCTGGTGTGTCTGAATTGGGACCTCCTTCATCCTCAGCAGTAACACTTCTAATAGATGAGAAACACTTTTCGTCTGTTAGGATTAGTTTCCATGAGCAAATAAAAGGGTTGTATCAGGGGTATAAAGAGTCAGCAGAAAATGATGCCTAGGAATTGGTCTTGGCCCAATTTCAGTCCGTGTGATGAAGCTGAAAAAGCAGCAGGATTTACTTGTTAGTTTTAAATGTAAATTTGGACAACAATGCACCTGACCTAAAAAGTTTACTTTTTTCTGAGCTTTTTTTCTCTCTGTTTATAGTTATTGGTGAATTTAACTCATGTTCAGCCTGTACTATCTTAACCATGGTACCAGCTTTTATTTAGTGGAACTTTCTAGTCTCTACTGAAACAGGACTGTAGAGGTGGAAATAAAATCCTGTTTACAGTAGAAATAGACACTGAGATCTAATGTCCATAGAGAGGGCAACACACATGCTTCTCAATTTCCTGAAGTAGAAACCTCTTAAGAGTTAAGAATATCTGTACGTCAGCTATTGATATGACTCATCCATGTTTTTGACTCAATGCATGGGAAATGAGAGGACAGACAGTATGAATTTCCTCATCAGTTGAAAGGTCTTCTGAATTTGTGTAGGAGAAATTACTGTAGCAATCTGGCTTTTTAAAACAATTTTTGACTGAATGAATTTCTCTTGCAGACTGTGTTTCTCGGTATCTTGATGAGGTCTATAGGGAACAAAAACACAGTTCTCCTTGGCCTTGGCTTTCAAATCTTTCAGCTGACTTGGTATGGTTTTGGATCGCAGTCTTGGTAAGCTCACATTTTCATACATACATACATACATGTTAAGGAACTGACAGTTTTTTTCCCAAGAGATTCTACCTTAATTCTGTCATCATGAGTGTGTCAAAGAACTGTGAATTAAGCATTCTCATTTTCAATACATGATGAAAATTTGGTCTGTATTTTGCATATGTAGGAATGATAGAATTTTCCATACATATAGTGTAAGTTGCCACCTGACAGCCCTTTTGATAAGGGAGTCTTTGCCACTGCTTTTACTCATTGTGTGTCATGTCTAAGAATGTAGTTAAAACTTTTTCTTAAATGCACAAGCTAATAAGTAGCATGTTCTCACTTGTAATTCCACTAAGTCCATTCTATCAGTTAGGTACTGGACCTATACTTTTTTTCTGTTTTTCTCACATGTTCTCTTACTATAATTGTATTTGGTCTTGGAAAATACCTAAAGCTTCTTTTGTAGGAAAAAACTGTAAGTAAAGATGACAAGAACTATGAGCTAGAACAACTTCTTCTTTACCAAGTTTGTCCTACTAACAGCTATGAATGCTTGTTTTTTATCAGGGCATTTCCATTTCCTAGTGAATTTTACAACCTAGAGAACTGCTTCACTGGGACACCGTGGGAAATTGTTCCTTTGTACAGTGTTTGGAGCGGAAAAGCTCACTTGACTCCCATTCCCTTCTTTTTCTCTGCTGTAATAGCTAGTGTAGAAACAAGTCAGGCATACTTCTGTTCCAACAAAGGATATTTTGTGGAAGGGGAGCAGGAAGAAGGCTCTAGCCACATAATTTGCAGTCTTTAGGTATTTTAATAAGAGTATTTTGAAAGAGCATTAAATAAGGGTACCCTTATGGTCCTTCTAGGGATGTGGGGACTAATTACGTGGGCAGTCTCATTTTTAATTCAAATTATGTACTTAACACAGGATGATGTGGGCAGCAGGAGCTATAGCAGCAATGTCAAGTATTACATTTCCAGCAATCAGTGCTCTGGTTTCACGAAATGCAGAGACAGATCAACAAGGTGAGTCTTGAAAGAATTCCTGTTTAGGCATCATGCTGCTTTTTCTGTTTAGAAAGCAGAAGAGTTATCTGGGTGTACTTTCAGTTCTCTTGGTAGTAGTTGTGGATGTCTGCCAAGCTATATAGAGAGGAATTTTGAATTGCAAAGTACATAGTTTCTGTCTGACCAGGTACTTTCCTAGCTTCTTGTAAAAGTACTACAAAAGCAAAAAAAACCTTGCTCTTTTTTGCCTTCCTTTTTTATTAAAAGCAGTATTCTCAGAGTAGACAATGAGGATTCATATAACATTACTGCCTTTTTAATAGACATTAAAAGCATATTTTACCAGATTAAAATCAATGCATGCAGTAAGTTTTATTGTTTGTGGAAAAGATGGCCCTATTTAGTATAACACTGCAGGTTTTCAAGGACTAGAAAAGGAAACCTAAGTAGCTAGTTGATCTGAGAAGACAAAAAATGTATTGGTTTTGATGTGAAGAGGAATGTACAGTCAGAAGTAACTTCACTTAAAATGAAATGAAGTCATCACAAATTAAAACACTGGTCTATAGTAACTGAATTTAGTGTTCTCTTTAAAAGAATTCCTGTACGTGTACATTGTAAATATTATTCTTGCTTTAACATTGTATAATGTGAAGTTAGATAAGTGCACTTAATATGAGAGGTACAAGGAGATGCTGTTCCAGGAGGCAGATTTCAGTTGACTTTGAAAGGTGCAAAAGACAGTATTTCACATGGATTTTTAAAATTATTCCCCTCTCGCCCATTTTTTTTGCCTAAGAGTGACATTTAATAGATTTTTAAAGACTTGGGTTTGGTTTATATCAGGAAATTAGTAGTTCAGTTAAGCTGGCACAAGCCATTGAACTTTGATTTTACATAGAGGAAACTGGTGTTAATAGCTCAGGCTTTCAATGGTTTCAAGGGTGAAGTTGTGCCACCTAGTGGCAGAAAGATTTTAAACTTACATGTCAACACACCAAGTGAAAACTTGGACGGCTATGTTTTTGGCATGTTTTCTTTCCTTCCATTTTACAAGTTACTGCCTTAAGAGGGGAACAGGTACACAGACTATTAATATTGTAAAAATAGCGTTTTGTAGTATCTTAATATGTAAGACCATCATAAAAGTTTTTGCGCTTGTTGTCAAAAACACTTGATGAAGTTGGAACAGAAATATACCTATAGCACTTTGATTAATCAAGCTCTTAAAAGAATCCAGCGTAAAACTGCAGCCAGTCAAGTATTTTGAATTTACTGCAGTACACTTGAATTTGCTGCCCCAAATAAGTTCCTTGGTACTTAAATAAATCCTGGTCACAGTTTGTACATATTTTTCCAATCATGGTCCTTAATATGTAGCTATAT
>VXBX01000156.1:0-13294 GCA_013400415.1 Scytalopus superciliaris | reverse complement strand
CTGTGATATACTTGCATGCCCATTTTTCAATGTGTCAGGCTTGTATTTGTGCTTAAATCTGTGCAAAATACTCTACTAAACAAAAATCTGGTTTGCATTAGAGCCAGCAATCTCCAGTAAAATGTGTAGACTTTGTGTTGGATGAAATAAAATTTCTGGAGTCATTTAAATGCTGAGAATTATTTTTCAAATGCAGAAGACAGTTTCTGATCTGCATTGTTCTGAATGCATGTGAAGATATATCTGTGCATGTTTACTGGTCTTTTGAGATGACATCTGTATTGAAGTAATTTTTCCTCAGATGCCTTTTTCACTAACCAGTTTATTCTCAAAAATACTTCCAGGTTGCAGCTTGTAGAGATACAGGGTATGATTGGTTTGAACAGCTTCTTCAGAATGTAAGTAATGAATCTTGAATGTATGATGTAATTGTTAGAATTTTAACATTTCTTTTGGTACTAAAACACATAGAAGTGGGACTCCTAAGAGCCATCTTTTACAGTAGACAAATTCAATTCATACCCTTTAAACATCTGATCCTTTTTTTTTCTGTCTTCATTGGTGCAGTTTTCTTTAGCTCTGACATTAGTTTCTGTCTTTTATGATCTCTTTTAAAAATACTTCTTTGTTTTGAGAGGGATTTTGTTTGGTTTTAATTTCATTGTTTCTTCAGTAATGAGTGACATAACATGAAGTCCACAGCTAAGATACTTAATTCTGAAATGAATAGTAGATGTTTTTCAAATGGTAGATTACTTTCACATGCAATGGTTTATGGAAGCACTAAATCCTTAGATTATAAGTTACTTCTGCATTATATTTCACTTGTATCAAATACAGATATTTCTAAGAATTGAGTTTGCTTTGTTTATCTCTCTTAACCTGTATTATAATTCTCTACATCTTGTATGCAGTAGTTAATTTTCAAGCCAAAAAATTCTTTTAATTTTATCATAGTCTGAAGTGTCATGAAAATAGGTGATCAGGTAAATCAGAGTCTCCTCATTAAGAGCCTGTTCACTGAAGGAAAGACTCTAGTATGATCTCATTCCTTTTTAGATATTGAAAGGACCTTCATGGTCAGTACCCAAAATCATAAGGCAGAAGTCTAATTAAAATGCTGATAAAACTGTTAGATCCTCATTTGGTATTTTAGCTTAGTGTCAGAGACAACATTTGTTTTGAATTTAGCCTTCTAACTCCTATTAGTTTCTGCATTATTCCATTAAGCATAAAGTTGACTTTCATTCCAATACAAAAAGCAGTAGAACTTTTATGGATTTTTATTGCAATTGATTTTTCTTTACTTATCTTTGATTTTGGTTTGATGTTTTGCTTCCCATAATTTTTTCTTCAGCATACAAGAAAATTAAATACTTTTGTAGTCTAAAATCCTTGTGTATCTGTAATAATTGTTATAAACCCAGCATGTATCTCTTGCAAATAAGTGCAGCCTTAATGCTAAACCATTTTCTGTTTCATTTGCTACAGCTGTTGAAGTCAGAAGAGGATGCCTCATATAAACCTGTGAAGAAAGCCTGTACTCAACTTGTTGACAATTTGGTTGAGCACATTCTGAAGTATGAAGAATCTTTATCAGGTAGTACAATTTAAAACTCAGCCTTTGAATTTTATATGATGTTGTAACCATTGTTGAAATCACTATTGCTAAGGTTACTATTACAGAGTTCCTGTTACAAAGCTGATCGTAATGAGTTATTGCTCTTAAGTTCATTATGAACTTTTAAGCACTGTNCTGACAACAAAGGTGTGAATTCTGGACGCTTGGTTGCCTGCATAACCACTTTGTTCTTATTCAGTAAAATAAGGCCCCAGCTAATGGTCAAACATGCCATGACAATGCAGCCATATCTGACCACTAAATGTAGTGTAAGTAGAGAAAGACAGTCTTTCTTTTTCCCTTGATAAGTGAGCATGAAAATGAACAGCTGTCTTGTATACTTGATGCGATTGGAAGTAGGAAAAGAAAATTGAAAATTGTGGATTTATGTTGTGGATATCATAGCTTCGAAAGTTAGTAGGTCCTTTTGAAGATCTCTGTAGCTTCTGAGATGTTCTTCCTCATCTTTTACCTCCACATTTTACAGCCAAATGAAACTGAAACCTATGCTGCCTCTTCTCCAGTTTTTGTCGTGTTATGAAATAATTTCTTAAAATTGTAGTCACAGTCTTAAAAGTAGTTAATATTTAACATCTGAATCTTAAGACTAAGGATAAGGTTCCATAAGATAGAGTGATCTAATATACAGGAAATATATGAGAAGGAAAATGTCATCATACATTCTCTTCTGGACTTCTTCTCTCACTTCTCTAGCTCTAGTGCTCTTGTATTCCCCTGTAAGACATTGTAGAGAGCTCTGACACTGAACCCACCACCCCTGCTCTGGTCTCTGAAACCTTGAGGTGGCTTCTGCCATTTTGATCTGGAACCCCTGATCTGTAGAAGGAGCACATACTTCATTTTGTTGCTGGTAGCTGTTTCCAGGTGTTGTGTGTTCTCTAGTGTGCACATGTCAGGAAGAGTTCCTAGATTTCTTGTAGGACTCCAGAGAATTATCAGACTCAAAGGTTTTCAGGTCTGACATAGCCTTGATGAAAGTTGTAATTCTGCTCATCCAGACTATTTCTTCCCCAGAACTTCTGTAGTAAACAGAACTAAATTTCATAATAATATGCAATTTAATAGCAGATGTAAATATATAAAATTGTTTTAGATGTTTACCAAATATCTTAAATATTTGTGATTTTTAACTATCTGTGCATTTTAATAATACTTAGCTTACAGATAACGTGGCCAGAAATCTTAAACACTGTAAATGCTGTTGTTTTCAGACCCAGAATGATTTCATGGTGATCTGCAATGTTGCAAAAATCTTAGAGCTTGTAGTGCCACTAATGGAGCACCCAAGTGAGACCTTTCTTGCCACTATTGAGGAAGACCTCATGAAGCTCATCATCAAATATGGCATGACAGTAAGCTTTTAATTGCTGCTATCCCATTTCACACGGGTTTGGTTTAAAGACAGTCTGTCTTCATTAAGAAAATAACTTTTGAGGCATAAAAAATCAGTGTACTCAGTTTACTAGGCTTTTTATGTGGTGTTGCTGTATTTGAATGAATTTGAGCATGTTTACAGAGCAGCCAAGGAGGCAGACATAACATTATATGTGTTAGATTAAATCTGTTCATTTTAGTTCAGCATAGCTTTTTCCTGCATAACTTCACAAAAAACTCAATTTTAACTTCTAAATATACAATTATTTTGTTCTTCCTTGTTCCCAGGTTGTACAGCATTGTGTGAGCTGTCTTGGGGCTGTTGTGAACAAGGTCACCCAGAACTATAAATTTGTGTGGGCCTGTTTTAATAGATACTATGGTAAGTAAAATCACAGCAAGCGATCCTCACTTTTCAGTCTTTACTACAAATCTTGTCTGAGGGATACACCACAATTAAACATTTTGAAAAAACTTTTCTCTTACTGCAGGTGCACTTTCTAAATTAAAAAATCAACACCAAGAAGACCCCAACAGTACAGTACTTACTGCCAATAAACCAGCACTCCTTAGGTCACTTTTCACTGTTGGAGCACTGTGTCGGCATTTTGATTTTGATCAGGAAGATTTTAAGGGCAACAGTAAGGTAAAATAACTTCTGTTTACTCTCCATGTCTTAGATATATTGAATGCTCCACTTTAATTTGAAAGCAGATTATTCCTAGTTCCTCAGAGCATTTGTGTTTTTCCATAATGCCTTTGATATGGCTTTTTGGATTTTAAATACATGGTTTTGCAAAGGCCATGCAGTAAGATTGTTTCTCCTTTTCTTTTTATATTTATGCTTATTATAAGAGATTATAAACATCTGTTTCATCTTCAAATAGCTATTGTTTTTGTTTTAATTTGCTCAGGTTAACATTAAGGATAAAGTACTTGAACTGCTGATGTATTTTACAAAGCATTCAGATGAAGAAGTACAAACAAAAGCCATTATTGGCCTTGGTAAGAAATATTAATAGTTTTTTATTTTTCTACTCTAGTAAAAATCCATGCATGTTAGTAGGAATTCATGTATTTGCTTACTCACAAGAGAGTTTGTTTAAAATCAAAATTTACTGTGTGTTTTGTTTGAGAACTGGCTATAGAAAGGCTGTCAAAAAGTTGCTAGTTGCCTAATTCTGCAGCAGACTGCTTTTGACAGTGAATGCCTTTTGAAGTGTGACAAAGCTGTAAAGTGTTCCAAGATGATGAAATGTAATTTTTTTCTCCAAAAGCAAGTATGTTGTAACTCCAAACCTTGTTTCTCAGTTTACAGGGTAAAATAGTGCTGGAAAAACTTTGAATATTTTAAGTGTAGGAGCATTCTGCGAGAGTCAGAGGAACTCTGGCTGTTTGTTTTGGCTGAGTGGCCTCTGTAACATCAGTGATTTGCAGTGGTAAATTAACTGCCACTGACTAGTTCATATCATGTTCATTTTCTGCTTAAGCACAAAAGTCATACATCTGCAAGAATCTTGTTTGGGCAGATAAGTCTTCTTTTCTGGAAGAGGTCAGTTCATGGTATTGCTTGCTGTAAAGTAAGTTGTCTCCCAGGCAGTTGAGCTTCCACTGTATGATTTAACTGTGAACAAGAATTTGCCTCTTTCTGTTGCCATTTGGGTAACTTTTGAGGTTATTCTGCTTCAGTTCAGGCTAGGGCTCTGAAGATAAGGACTAAGACTGAATCTTCATTTCATGTTCTATGAGAAACTATTTCAGACAACAGAGCAGGATTAATGGCATCGGAGTTGGCTCTGTTGCAGGAGCAATGCTATGGTCCTTTGAAATACTTGGAGTTTTTCTAGGCATTATGTCAATGTACACAACACTTTAACTATACTCCAGTCCAATTTAACTGTACTCTACCTAATATTGCATGTGGGGTAAGAACTGTATTCCTAATCATAGACATGATTACTGTGTTCATGGATATAGAGTATGTTGCATTTGCCAAAAATGTTTCTAAATGACAGACTGAACTGTGATGAGTTTTGGGCAAAGAGGGAAATTAGGAAAGGCTGCCAGTAGTCATTCTTCAGATTTATTATTTTTGCTCTGCTTATAAATCTTTATTTTAATGTAACCTCCCTTTTTTCAGTGGTATGTCGATCTCATCCAAGTACTGGTTCCATTTTGAGGGTAGCTGTTGGATGTATGGAGATGTGGTAAACAGTGTAAATTTTCATCTTATAGGAATGCTAATTAAGCAGAGTTGTCAAAGTACACATCTATCCATGTGCTTTTCATTTTCAGAATTAACCTTAAAAGATGGGTTGGACTTCCACAGAGGTGGTCAAGTTACAAACATCAATGTACACTTGCACAGAGTGAACAATCATACTACATTATTCCTAAGACCACCATAGTTCTTTTTTCTCCTCTTTTTCCACCTGCTTCTCTGATTCTTATTTTGAGACTGAAATGAGGTTTTAACACACTGAAGTCTTTCCTTGGACTTAGCCTTAACCTACACTGTCTTTTTGTGTGTATGGAGCCAGTTTTAAAAACATGACTCAGTCTTCCCTTTGATGCAGGTATTTTTATACATTGCTCTTGCATAATTTTATTTGCTTTCATTTTTCCCCCATTCTTCTTTTTCTGTGTGTTCATTCAAAATCTGAGTTTCCTGTGGTCGTAAAAAACACATGTAATGTGAGCTTTTCCTCAACAGTCTTAAAAAAAAAAAGGTAGTTAAATGTCAATTAAATCAGGGTCTTACATTCCCATTACTGTTTTTTAAGATACGCTGTAAGAGTTTGTCATCAGCACTTATAAATCTACATACACAACCTAAAAGTACATACTACCATTGATTTAGAAATGTTTTTACGAAATACAGACTTAAGAACAGCCAGTTCCTTGGCAAGGGTAAGGCTGCAGCTAAAAATAGTTCTGTAGTGTGTATCTTCCAATACATGTAGTCTTGGGAACACTTCAGATAGTTTTCAAGAGAAGACCTTAATAAGTATATAAATAATGACAGCAGAAGGCAGAAATGTTGCTGTGTTCACTGGTGATTTTTTTTGTTCTATTATGATGTTAAGTACTCGTGATATATATCAATTTTCACACACTTTCTCTGCCTCCTTATGAGTAACACTTGACAGTTTCAGCAGAATATTTGTCTCCAAATGTATTACAAAAATGAAGGTAATTTTTAATAATGTTCCTTTCTTGGTTCTGTGAGAGTTCCTGGTCACTGACATGTAGGCAATACACTGGACCTGGTTCCAGACCTCTATAACCTCTTAGTGCAGCTGCCCTGGGTCAACACGCTCTTTTATCCCTCAAACCAAGTCATGGTTAATGGAACTGTCATGGCTGTCAGAACTCCTTACAAGCTGTGGGTCATGTCCATATGGAAACTCAATATTGTTTGGACTAGAAAAAGCTATTCTTTTGGGAGGAGATAAATTTCATACCTCTCTTTTGAAGGACTTAAAAAGCCAAAATACAATTTCTAGATTATAATGAGAACTATTTCCTCTTTTTTCCACCCTTAGGATTTGCATTTATACAGCACCCAAGTTTAATGTTCGAACAGGAGGTGAAGACTCTGTATAACAGCATTCTTTCAGATAAGAACTGCTCAGTAAACTTAAAAATCCAGGTGTTAAAAAACCTTCAGACCTACTTGCAGGAGGAGGATACACGTATGCAGCAGGCAGACAGAGACTGTGAGTGCTGAGCTCTTCTGTGCTAATGAAGCTTGCAAAACTTGACTTGGTTGCATCCAGTTGCTATGTTACCTGCATTGTGTCAAGTAAAACTGTAATCACATCAGTAGTATTGTACCCAAAGTATCTTAGAATAATTTAAAAATAGATATACGCATAATAAGTGTGTGTATTATTTGCTTTCAAGATGTGTAAGTACTGGAAGCAATCTAGAATGAGTAATTGCTGTAATGATGGTAGTAATAATTTTTATCAAAAAACCCTCTAAGTTTAATTTGCAGATAAAAAATAATAAATTAAATGAAAAGCCATTACTAAGGAGTAAGACTTGAATTAAAATAATTTCTCTCCAGTTTTTTTTATATATATTTAGACATTAGACTGTTCCATGTTTCATGGGACCATAAACCCATTTTATGACAGCTGAAATGTGTGAAACTTAAAGATCAGCATACATCAAGTAATGGCAAAATAAGTGATTATACTGTGGTGAGTATGCTGTTGTTTCTGTCCTTTTTACAGGGAAAAAGGTAGCAAAACAGGAAGACCTGAAAGAAATGGGTGATATTTCCTCAGGGATGAGTAGTTCCATCATGCAGCTGTATCTTAAACAAGTCCTTGAGGCTTTCTTTCATAACCAGTCCAGTGTACGCCACTTTGCTCTAAATGTCATTGCACTGACGTTAAACCAGGGTCTCATCCATCCTGTGCAGGTATGATCAGCTTTTGTGGTGGGACTTTTTGTTATTCATGTTTGCAGGGGCTTTTACACTTGCTACATAAAGTTCCACTTTTTCTCTTCCAGTTAAGTTACAGTAATTTCTTATTGTAGCAAGAGGCCTTTGCAGAAAGTATGTTTTGGAATTTTCTTTGTGTTGTTTAGCCAGTGAGATTCCAAGTGCTGTAGTATCTACTTTTGGATTAAGATGTAAAAGCCCAGGCAGAGCCTAAAAAGCATATAAAAATGTACTTTGGAGCATATTTCTGTTAAGAATTTGGGGTATATGCCAAGTCATTTTCTTAACTCTTCATCCTGTGTGTGCTTGCTTCCACATAAGTCCCTATATCCTCCAGATGTTATGGAACTCCACAGTAAATGTCAGAACTTCAGTCATCATCTCCATTATTCTTTGCTTACATAATGTTTTTGTAATTAATTTTTGGTACTGCAGCCACTGCACATGTTCAGTTTTAAAGTGGTGGCGCTTTTTTTTTAATGGAATTTTCTGCATTCTAAATTGACATTAGAGTTTGAGAAAAAGGAAAATACTACCTGAAACCTCACATAACTTCTTTAGAATGCTGGTGTCTCATAGTATTTTGTACTATTAATTTGCAAAATATAGGTAGTAAAATGCATGGAGCTTTCTATTCTAGTTTCTGCAGAGAACAGAGACTGAGAAAGAGAAGGTACAATGCCTCTGAATAATCATTTCATTTGTTTTTCAAGTGTGTGCCATACTTAATTGCTATGGGCACAGATCCAGAGCCCTCTATGCGAAATAAAGCTGACCAGCAGTTGGTGGAAATAGACAAAAAATACGCTGGGTTCATTCACGTAAGTAATTCTAATTTATCATTTTACAAAATACTGTTATATTCTTTAGTGTTTTAACACCTGAATATGCCTCAGCTTCGGAAAGAGTGCATGAAGTCACAAATAAACAATAACTGTAAACAGTTGTAAAAATTATCCTTGTTGGGATATTTCTGTTCTGAGAAACAGGATAATATAATTTGAAGTATCTCATCTAGTCCAAAATTTCCTTTATTATAATTGATTGTACTATTTTCCACACTGAATAGTACTTAAGAGCATTTATTTGATAAGAGGTAAGAACAAGTGTTTCATAATGTTTATCAGTGATTTTCCTGTATCAGGACTAGGGAAGAGAACACATGTAGCAGTCCATGAAGCCCTTGGTGAGCAGGTTCAAGGCACCAAGGCTTTATAACTTGTAATCTAAGCGGGAGGAGCACAGGAAGCTGTTCAGACCTGATGAGTCTTGCTGAAAGGAAAACCCGAGGGCTATCTGAGGATATGTGGAGTTGTGGCATAGTGCCAACTGTTCTGCTTAAGTCTGAAATTAAGCTGTTCCACTCCCTGTATTTTAGAAGGTCCCTGTCTCGGTTCAGTGTGTGTATTATGTTGTAGAACTTCCCACAAGTGCTTGTATTCCACTGCAAGTGGAGCACTGCACTGTTGATGGCATCCAAACAGATGCCTAATCCATTAGGTGAAGGGTAGCAGATGGAATTTGCTATGTTAGGCAGCTGGGATTTAAAACAGTGTATAGATGTAGAGACAACTTTGCTGAACAGCAGTAGAGGTAGTATGAAGAGAGTTGGATGTGCTGCCTAACTAGAGATTCAGTTTGTTCTGAAACTCGAGCAGGACCCTTGAAGTAAGTAAAATCAACTGGAAATTACAGGACATATGGAAAAAACTCCACCTTATTTTCTGTTTGTTAGTCCCATTGCACTCATGTAGATTCAGTTTTTGGTTTCACTACAAGTGATATCAAGCATATCCATTTGGTAAAATGTTCTGTTCATGTATGAAAACGTTTCAATATTCTTGAAAATTTGGAATACGCAGCTATAGTGAATAAACAGATTAGGTATGTTTCTAGCAGAATTTACAGTCAGAGCAGTTCATGAGACATTCTCATCTCTGCCATGAGTTCTGTTTGCCAACACAAATCTGTCTCCCAATTCAAAAGGTAGTATTGCCCCAGAACATATTTTAAATTTAATCTTCAAATTATCATCCCTTTGAAAGGCATAAATCATAGTGCTTTGGAAGCAGTGGTTTGAATAAAAACAAATACATTTCCATTTCAGATGAAAGCAGTGGCTGGTATGAAGATGTCTTACCAGGTACAGCAGGCAATTAATACCTGCCCAAAAGATCCTGTAAGAGGTTTCAGACACGATGAATCATCCAGTGCATTGTGCTCACACCTGTACTCCATGATCCGAGGGAACCGTCAGCACAGACGAGCCTTTCTGATTTCTTTACTCAACCTCTTTGATGATACTGCAGTAAGCACCAAATTTCCTTCACTTGAAAAGAAACTATTACAACCTTAAATTCTCTTTATACACTGTGTCTTTGGGACATCGTTATTGATAACTATGTCCCTAATGTACTTTTTTTACTTAGTAATATAAGGTATTACCTTTTACATCACTGTACCTTTTTATACTCAGTTTGGATTGATCAGAAATAGCGTATCTTTATGTGTGACTAAATTTTGCAGGTATGGCTTAGAGTGGGTTTTGGGGGATAAAAATTCTGATCATGTTTTTTTCATTTTAGGAACACAGGATAAGTGTTTGAATCCAAGATATTTGCATGTGTATTTACATGTAATTTTTTCTTTAACTTACAGAAGACAGAGGTGAATATGCTTTTGTACATAGCAGACAATCTAGCCTGTTTTCCTTACCAAACACAGGAAGAGCCACTGTTCATAATGCATCACATAGACATTACACTATCAGTTTCTGGTAGCAACTTACTACAGTCATTTAAAGAGGTATGTGCACTTATGTTTTAGATATTTGCTATGTGGCAACATAAGGTTCTCTGTAGCATGCTCGGTTTTTCAGTGAATACAGTACCATTACTATGGTGTGGTCCAGTAGCATTACTTTGTATGTAACCAATATGAAAAAATCAAGCAACCTTGTCTGTTTGACCTGCATCTGGTAGACACTGGTTAAAAATTTTACTTACATTGCTGTATATATTATTGAAAAGAATGATGAATTTTGACATAAACTCCGTATCATTTCCCAATATGGATGAATAATAATTTATTCCATGCATCTGGAAGTATGTGAACCCAGAATCACCATGGATTGCTAGTTTTTTTGATTGTTTATATAGTTTTAATAGTAAAATCCAGTTGACAGTTTGTTATCAAGTAGCTGATGGCAGTTACATTTGTGTTGCCTGAGAGACTTGAAATACATTGTTTATTGCAAGAGAGGTGTGGGCAATATTTCTTAAGGCAGCACATAAGAACCTGAATCATGAGAAATATCTGTTGTTATGGCAATACACAAGCCTGTACATAGAAAGTCTCTGTTTCTTAACAACTTCAGTGTCTTCCTTTCCTGAACAACTTTTAACAGTAGAAGGTGCAAACTGTCAGGAAGCAAACCTGTTCCTAGAATGCCCAGTTTGACTTACAAGTAAAATTCAGAGCTGATGCCTGAAAATACAGTGCCTGGAGAATACAGTGCTTTGAACTGTCACCCTACCAAAGCTGATTTTTAATCTGCTGGAATGAGACAGTACAGTCTTCAGATTGAGGACCAGGGTGTAGCACCCAGCACAGAAAGGATGAGATCCTGTTTAGGACATGTCTGTGCCATGAAAAGTCATACATGTGCAGTAATAATGCATTTGTGAAATTCTGTAGCTCTACAAGTAGTAGAACTAAGAACAGAATCATAGAACGGTTTGAGTTGGAAGGGGCCTTGAAGTTCATCTTGTTGCCACTCCCTGCCATGGAGAGGGACACTTTGCACCAGACCAAGTTGCTCAGAGCCCCATCCAGCCTGGCCTTGAACACTTCCAGGGATGGGGGAAACACTTCCAGGGATGGGGCAACTCATTATTATTACTGTCTGTGATCACTTTGGTCAGCAGTGTAGTTAGTGTCTTAAAACTTTAAGAGACAAGGATTTAAACAAGCTTGAAGTAGTCTGTACCAAAATATGTGTGGAAATCTCCATGACAGACAGAAATGATATCCAGGTGAAAGAAAAACAGAATTTTCTGCCTGATTTATTATATTTGGCCTTCTACAGTATTTTACTGTAACTGCTAATGAACTTGATAGTCGGTCAATAATGATAGCATGATAGTCGGTCAATGCTTTAATGATAGCATGCCAGAAGAGTGCTTGTTGTTTCAGTTCCTTCTGTATGTACCTTGCAAAAAACATCTGGGCTTTGGATAAATTTTTCAATATCTTTTTGCCATGAAGAATTTTAAAATAATCAAGTTATAAGTTAGTAACCTTGTTCAGGGAGTTCTTGGCAATTTAAGCCAGCAATGATTTTGGAAAGATTTTTTTTTAGAAATATACATGGTGCTTCTTACTCTGATTTTGAAATGTGTGTACACTTCTCTGCCTTGCAGTCTATGGTGAAAGACAAAAAAAAGGAAAGAAAGCCTTCATCAGACGAGGAAACTGAGAGTGACAGTAACAGTGGTAGTGAGAGCGAAAGTGAGGAGGAAGCTTCTAAGCCTCGGAGGTTACGGAAACGAGTGGACTCTGATTCTGACTCTGACGAAGAAAATGATATAAATGCTGTGATGAAATGTTTACCTGAAAATTCAGCTCCTTTAATTGAATTTGCTAATGTCTCCCAAGGCATATTATTACTTTTAATGCTGAAACAGCATTTAAAGAACCTCTGTGGCTTCTCTGATAGGTAAGGCTATTTAGATAAATACCAATTGTTATCCAGTGAGTTATTTGTAGGAGTTAAGGTTGGGAGGGTTTTTCTCTTTTATTTAAGTTAATCATAACTACTTGTTTAAGCAATAGATTTTTGTAAGAGACAAAACCAATGTTAAGTTTGGGGTGATGAAACTTTGACTTAGAAAAAGCAATTATTTCATTTCTTACCGGGTTTTCTGTTGGATATGAAATTATTAAAATACAACTACTTGACAATTTTAAAAGCTTTTCGTTCAAGTTACTCTGGACTTTCCTTAAATGCTCTTCTCTATTGTTTTCTTTAAACAGTAAAATTCAAAAGTATTCTCCATCTGAATCTGCAAAAGTTTATGATAAAGCTATAAACAGGAAGACAGGAGTGCATTTCCATCCAAAACAAACTCTGGATTTTCTGCAGAGTGATATGGCTAATTCCAAGATCACAGAAGAAGTGAAGAGGAGTATAGTAAAACAGTACTTAGATGTAAGTAAAGTTGCTTTGCAGAAAATCTGAAATCCTTTCAAACTAGGTAAAACAGGATAAACTTGACAGTACATGCTGATGTTTTGGATTAACATATCGAAATTTTAAGTTCCTTTTCATCTTACATGATATGCTGATCTTCCTTTCAGGATATTTAGCAGGACCATATTTCAAAGACTTCTAATACGTTTAAATACTATGAAAGTGAATTTCAGCTAAAGGATATTCATGTTTAATGAAGTATTTTCTAACTTATGTTTTCCGTCTTATATATCTCTCCCTTATATCATGTTCACTTTATCCCTGACTGTTTACACCATGGAAACAGAGACTGGTTGTAGTTTATTAGCTGCTCCTCCCCACAGTAATAATTAGAGAAACTTGCTATTTTTAAAAAACAGGAAGAAAGCTTTTATGTATTTAAAGAGATAAGAAAGTTAAGTTTGAGGAACAAAACATAAGTTGCTCAAGTTTGAAGTTGCTTCTTTTTGTTTTACCCCGTTTCTTTAGGCTGCTATTTGTTTCACACATAGTGTAGTGTGATAAAAATGTCTATTTTTAATAGACACACAATGTGGACTAATCTTTCTTTTAATAGTTCAAGCTCCTTATG
>VXBX01000155.1:0-25937 GCA_013400415.1 Scytalopus superciliaris | reverse complement strand
GTTGAATAGGCTTCCATCAGTAATCAGTATATGTAGTGAAAACATAACATACACCATGCAAATATTCTGCAGAGGAATGTTCAGATAAAAGGCAACATTCATAAATTAAAAGTTAATTATTTTTATTGGGGTTTTTTTATTATTTTATTGTTTTATTCTCTTATGAAGATCCATTCTATATAATTTCTCTAGAATTTATTTACTACTGGCATTTACTGTCATAAAGATTTTACTAAAACCACTTAAGGTTGCATTGTTTCTATTTATTTCTCTGTATTCTTCCAAGGGCTGTTCATTGATCAGTATCATCTGTGCATAGCCTGTACATTTTGTTTCCTACAGTTCTGTTGCAGCAGCCTTTCCTTGCTGCACAAGTTACTAAGCTTTCTGAGAAGAAGCTGCTGGCTTGTTTGTTTCCCCGAAGTTAGTTTCATGACATTATCACAGAGCGTAAAGGGCATCTGAGGTTGGCTCTGGCTGGGCAGTAATGGGGGGTCCTGCTTCTCCAGGCTCTTCAGCCTGAGCACAGATTTGTGCCCTGTCAGTACACTAACCAAACAGGAATTTAAGTTCCACTGTGTGCCTATGCTCAAAGAACTGTATAGACAGCATCTGCTTAGATGGCTGTGTGTACTTCAGTCTATATGCCTTGTATGCTGGGCTGCATCATTAAAAAGTTTGTATTTATTTCTATAATTTACTCATTATTTTTAATATATAGGATCAAATGAAGAAGTATAGCTATTCTGACAGATAGTTATTTTGGCAGTGAAGAATTTGCCATATCAAATGATCTAAACATTTATTTAATTTGACAGCAGTCATTGTCAGCTAGTTCAAAGATAAACATCTAGAATTATATTTTGTGCAGGGAGATGTATCTTCCTTGTACTAGAAAATAAGTTTTTTCATAGGTTCAAGAATATTCTCTCTATAGGTGAGTTTGGGGAGTGGGTATACCATTTAGTCACTGTAATATCCAAGTGTAAGTAAGAACTGATATCTTACAGCTATTTATTTAGGATGTTGATTTATTTCTTTAAAAATTTTAAGAAAGTCTTTTATTTTTGGTCTGTGGCAAGGAGTTTCACAGGCTAATGGTGCACATATGAATATATTGATGTGTGCAGTATTTATATACAGTCAAATAAATATGCTACCTTTTTAATCCTTTGTTAATATATTATAAAAGATAAATACCACTGTTGAATTAACATTGTTTATAGGATTATGTGAATACGGAGTTTTTATATGGTGTTTTGCTTTCTTGAATACCCTTGCTATTCAAAGAACTACCAAATAGGTAAACTAACAAAATATTTAATGACAAATATTCTTTTTATGTATAATATTCTAAGAAACCAATTCAATGCAAACCAGAGCTGTTTAAAAGCTGATACAACAGTATATTCATTTAGTTTCATGCTCTTAGCATGGTGTCCACACTGGGGGAACTGTTCCTAACTCCCATTGTTTAGGTGAAAACTCTGTGAAATCTTAATCACCAATTATCTTAGGTGTCTGGAAAAAGGGAAACATTGAACTCATCTTAAAAGGTGTAGAAAGAAGGGCCCTGGGAACTACTGACCTGTCAGCCTCACCTCTGTGCCTGGGAAGATCATGGAACAGATGCTTCCAGAAGCTATGCTAAAGCACATGGAGAAAAGCGAGATGATTCAAGACAGCCAGCACAGCTTCACCAAGGCAAGTCCTGCCTGACCAACCAAGTGACCTTCTATAATGGAGTGACAATATCAGTCAACAATGGAATGTTTATGGATGTCATTTTATTTGGATTTGTGTAAAGCCTTTGACACAGTCCCTCCCAGCATCCTTCTCTCCAAACTGGAGAGAAAGGTATTTGATAGGTGAATGCCTAGGTAGGTAAGAAACTAGCTGGGCAGTCATATCCAGAGGGTAGTGGTCTAAGGCTCAGAGTCCTGATGGACATCAGTGACAAGTGGTGTCTCTCAGGGGTCTGTATTGATATCAGTGATATTTAGTATCTTAATTAATGACACGGACAGAGGGATCGAGTGCACTCTCAGCAAATTTGCAGATGACACCAAGTTGAGTGGCACACATGACACACGTGAAGATAGGAATGTCATCCACAGGGGCCAGGACAAGCTCAAGAAGTGGGCCCATGGGAACATCTGAGGTCCAACAAAACCAAGCACAGGGTGCTGCACCTGGGTCAGGGCAATCGCTGGTATCAATACAGGCTGGGGGATGAATAGATTGAGAGCAGCTCTGACAAATAGGGTTTGGGGATGCTGGAGGATGAGAGCCTGTAAATGACCCAGCAATGTGCAATAGCAACCCAGAAAACCAATCACATCAACAGCAGCACAGCCAGTAAGTCAAGAGAGGGGATTCTGCTCCTCTACCCTGCTCTCCCACCTGGAGAAGCCACCTGAAGCATTACATCCAGCTATGGGATTCCAAGCAAAGGAAAGAGATGTTGGAGCAAGTCCGGAGGAGAGCCACCGAGTTGATTAAAGGGATGGAACACCTCTCCTATGAGGAAAGGCTGAGAAAACTGGAATTTTTCAGCCTGGAAAAGAGAAGGCATTGGGATAACCTAATTGACACCAGTATTTCAGGAGAACTGACGAGGAAGATGGAGAGAGACTATTTACAAGAGCACAAAAGTGACAGGACAAGGGTGGATGGCTACAAAGTGAGAGTATGTTTAGATTAGATATTAGGGCAAAAATTTTTTACTCTGAGGGTGGTGAGGCACTGAAATGGGTTGTCCAAAGAAGCTGTGGATGCTCCATGCCTGGAAGTGTTCAAGGCCGGGATGGATGGGACTTTGAGCAACCTGATCTAGTGTGTGACATCTCTTCCCATAGCAGGGGAGTTGGAACTAGATGATATTTAAAGTTCCCTTCTAACAAAAGCCATTCTACAATTCTAGATACCACCAGAAATATAAAAGCAGAGTGTTTCCAAAACAGTACAAGCACTTCTGATTTGCGTGTTATTTTAGTAACTAAACTATATCTGATATTCTTTCGGCTATTATAGATGCTGCAAAAATATAAAAGCAGACTGTTTCTAAAACAGTACAGGGACTTCTGTCTCCAGTAGGAACTATCCACCTGTTTCTGTCATGAAGTATGTCTGAAAATAATTGAATTACCCTGTGTGATATAAATTGTGACTGAATCAAATAGAATAATTCTGTAAGAAGTGTGTGTCTGTGTGTGTGACCAGAAGGAAGCAATTACAAAAATGCAATTAAACAAATCTCCTGAACCAAAATACAGTCAGAATTTCATAACATAGCTTTACTTCTTTTTGCTTTCTCTATTAAATATTGTATTTCTAAATAAAAGATGATAGGTTGTTATTTCAAATTCTCTCAAATAAGCTTCTAAATTGGGATGCTCTGTTTTCTCTCAACAGGAATCCATTTGGTCTAATTGATCTATGACTCAGTGAACTTTACATCGACACTGGAAATACCGAATACTCATGACACAGGGTATAAGAATAGCAAGAGAAGATACAGAACACTTTGCAAATCAATTGGACAAGTAATAACATACTGTTGTTTTTCTCTTCTTGGCATTTATTCCTGATGACTTTTCTGTTAAATTCTAACGGCTTATTAAAGAAACAGTGACATAAAGTAATAAATATTAGCCAAGTAAAATAAGGTGAACAAAAATGGTAAGTAGTTTAAGTCACATTTTGCTTTCTTCTCAAGTATTTTTGTTAAAGCAAAATGGCTTAACGTTTATGCAAAATTTAGCTTCAGACCACAGTATGGAAATAGTTATTCCTGTTTATTTCTCCTAAAACTGAAAACAGTGTTTATGTTACAGGATATGATTACTTCAACAAATTTTTTCTCAAAAGATTTGTTTATCTAAATTGACAGATTTATTTCTTCTTGCACAAAACAGATGCACAGAAATTGGCCCAAAAAAGATCTTGTGTTTTGCTTTTCCTACCATTTTGTTTTACTTTCCACAGTGTAGGATATACTGTAAATTGTACACACCTAGTTCAAGCTCCAGCCTTCTAGCTGCTTAAAAAAAATTGAAGAGTTCTATTATTTTGTCATAATATCTGATTAAGGTGCACATTTAGTGCTCTGATTTAGAGATATGGAGGATGTCTTTTAAATATTTAATTGAAAACATTTTATTGCAATTTTTATTTAGAAAAGGAAGATGAAGACATTAGCCACCAGAAAAAAGAAAAATAAAAGGAATGTAAGGGGTCCTTTATCTCATTATTAGATCTTTTTACATATTACAGGTGAATTCACAAAAGGGATCTTAACATATCACAGAATCACAGAACAGCCAGCGTTGGAAGAGGTTTCTGGAGATGATCCAGACCAACCCCGTTGCCAGTGCAGGGTCGCACAGAACAGTTGACAGAGGAACATGTCCGGGTGAGTTTTGAACCTCTCCAGAAACGGAGACTCCACACCCTTCCTGAGTAGCCTGTTTCAGTGCTCTGTGACCCACAACGCAAAGTTCTTCCTCATGTTGAGGTGAAACGTCTTGCATTTTACTTTATGTCCATTGGTACTTGTCCTGTTGCTGGACACCACCAAAGAGTCTGGCACCATCCTCTTGATGGCTTCCTTTGTGATATTTGTATGTATTGATGAGATCCCATCTCAGCCTTCTCTTTTCTAGACTAAACAGGCCCAACAAGACTTGCTTTTTTATTCAGTTGTAATTGAATTGTAACATTCAATTGGCAGAAAATTCAAATCTGGTACAAACTGTAAAAGGAGGAGTTAGGATCTAAATCTTAATTTTTAAATAATTTTCTCTTGTTTAAGAACACCTTAGCTTGAAAAGAAATGTGATTATTCAAATGTCAAGGCACATATAATTTTCTTGATACTTTTATTTTGGAGGAGAACTTCACATAGACTCCTTTAATGAGGATGCTTTGTAATTTATGGTGTATTTCCCACTTTCTACAGTGATAATGTTGAACAAAATTTCAGATAAGGCTGGGTTAGCTTTAATTTGTGAAGTTGGTTTAACTATGGTGGATACATAGACTGCAGTGATGTGCTGCTCCAGCATCCTGGGATATTCTGAGAAGCTCTGTGAACAGCTGGTGACTATTCAGTACATTCTTGCAGGTGTATGTCTAAGGAAGGCTTGCAAAGGGGCACTGAAGCAAAGCCAGAGGAAGAATACACAATTCACGTCTTTGATTCATGTCTTTTGGGGAGCTCCCTCATCACCAGACTTGCCTCCATTTATGAATGGAAATTTACGTACCCTAGTTGAACCAAAATAATCAATATCATAGGTGAGTGTTCCAGGGGCCTGCAGGGACTGTGCATGAAATGAGCCAGTTATCAAGTACACTAAAACTGAAATGAGTGAGTGTTAAATAATGCTCTAATTCCTCTTGGCTTGTTTCAGTGACAAATTCCATTTTAAACAGTTAAATGATTACAAGCTTTGAAATTAAATTTCAGGATGAATAATTAAGCAACAGTCTCCGATGTCTGTGAGAAATCACATTCCCTGCTCTAGAAACACTTAGAGTAATAGATACAGGAGTAGATTGGTAACACGCTTCTGATTAAATTTAGTCTGTGTAGAATGGCTTCTCATATATTACAGCCAACATTACAATGAAGTACTCTGCATGTTTTATATAGTTTGGTTTCCTATTAGCAAACAATAAGATAAAAAGTCTCCAAAATACATTTACATTAGGTAAGTTTTGCTACTTCTCTGAGAAGTAGCCAGAAATATAATAATTTTAAACCAAAATGTATCGTTAGCTGAGGTATGTACTTAGGCTGGAGGATTTTCTTTGACAAGAAAGTTGAAAAGCTTGTTAGAAAGAAATGTTTGCATGTTTGATTTATAAACTACAGTTGTTTCAGCTTAGTAGAACCTTTTTTTTACTCATGACAAAACTCAAATAATTTATGCATAGAAGTTTAAATAAAAGCAGAAGCAAGGTGTAAATCAAGAGTTACCTTTCCACCTGTTCCCCTTTAAGTCACTCCTTTCAGTTGTGATATGAGGGAGTGTTTTTCAAATTCCTCTTTAGTAGATTCAGTTCAAGTACTAGAATGTGGTGTCTCTTGGACCATGGCTACTCACTTCACAGAGGGGTCTCCTCTGTTTCTACCAACAAAGGCCCTTGAAGTGGTAAATATTCCCTGGGCCTGAGAGGCTTTTGATCTTGGAGGTAGGAAGCTCGTATTCTTGTTCATGTTCCATAAAAAAATAATTTGTTGCAAAGTGCTTTACCTTGCTCTAAAATGGAGAGGTTTTATCTGTAACAGAAGAATTAGTGAGCACTGCAGGCACTTTTGCAAGTCATCTAAATAGATATTTGTGTGATATCAGCAGAATTTTGCCATGGTTCTGGGAAAGGAATTTCAGCCAGAGGATAAAATTTAACCTCTTGAAGGAGACTGAGCAGCAAAAAAAAAAAAACACCCCATAAGCAAAGTTGAAAAATTGTGATTTTAAAACAGCTAGTAATTGATGACTAATGCCAAGAATTTGCTTTTCTCGTGTGTATAAATACTTCATTTCAGCTTTGGAAAGCGACCTTATGAAAACATGTTATTTCCAGAACATGGATTCTGACACGATGCAGCCATGCTAGCTACCAAGAAACTTTTCTCCTGGGACAAGAATTTTGCTTTGTATATATCAAAGTTACTTGTTTTATCCTTCCTTTAAATCACAGAGATAACATTTCCAGAAGCCATGGTGACCCACCACAACCCGACAAACATATAATTACCAATTAAGTCCTTTTAGAACCACGTTACTACAATGGAAGTCCTGTGACTTCTTGCAGAAAATTTTCAAAAGGGAGCAACGAGACCAGGCTTCCTATTAATGTTGTTAAGTCGAATGAATTTAGCTGAGAGGAGCCATAGAGATTTCCCCTAAGGGCTAATGAATTACATGTTATGATAGCATTAATGCAAATGTAAACTTGTAGCCAAACCTATAATTCCTCATATCATAAAACAGAAAATCTAAGACCTCAAAAAAGGTCTGAGAAACTGTCATTCCAAACCCATCTCTTTAAGGTACTTTCTGTAGAAGTCATTCCTGTTGCTCCAGTAATTTTAGATTCTGCGCAGAATGTCAGAATAAAAGCCTGTCTTCCAACCTTAAAAACCTATAAACCATGAAACACCCCAGAGTGTCAGATAGCAGATGTTTGGGATAGTGTCTGTGGATGGAAATTATTTGCACTGTTTCTTAGAGCAGGATACTGTATGGCACTAAGTCAAATCAATTTGTGATGTCATTAAAATGTATATAGTACCTGTAGCTTCTTCTCTGTGTTGTTATGGACTATACTTTAATCAAGAAATCAAGTGCTTGTCAATGGCTTTGCATGAGAATTGTATATGACAAATGAAACACAATTGAACAAATAATCACAAGGGCATGAGTAGAGCATGTTTGTCATAATCATACATTTATTGTCATACATGACTCCATGAAATGCAGTTGTCTTGCTGAACCCATGGTGTAAAACCAACAAAATACCAAAATTGCTCTTGGCTGCTTTCTTCACTGAAAACCACAACACTCTATTAACCTTTTCAGTGGACCAGTGTACTGACCCTTTTTCCTGGGTTTGTTTCTCCTTTTTCAACAAGTATGTATAGTCATGTGTTTCAGAATAATGTCAGCTGAGCTGAAAATAAATAGTAAATGTTCTTGACCCAGAGATTCTTGAGTTCAGTGGCTTATTGATTTTGGATTACACTCAGATTTCAAGAGCAGAAGGATCTCATTACGTGGTCCAGATTGCAGAAGCTCACCTCTCATGAAAAATTAAAACAGTAACACAGTTTCCAAAAGAATTTAATACTTTTTATACTGAACTGTTCAATTACCCTGACCAGAAGTGTCACAATGGGATCTTCTGGACAGGGAACAAATTTAAAAACTGGCCTATAAGTTCTGATCATATGTCAGTATATTTTTCTGCACATTTATTGTAATGACTAACCAGTACCAGATCTACGCTTCTCTAAGGCATACATTTGATCTCATACTTGCTTGAAAATCAGCAAACATTGCTGCTCCCTTCAGTCACTGTTAAGAAAACAGGTTAGTACTTTCTATTCTGGTATAATGATTTAGTGTCAGATTCATAATCTAATAACACCTTTCCAAGTTCAGTGGTCCAATATTGGACCACTCTTTTATTTCCATTTACAGTTTTTCAATTATATACAAATGACACTTTAAACTCTTCTAGTCCTTCTGCACATAACACCATGATATCTATTTTATTTTGTTGTTCTACTTCTACAAAATATTGGCCAACATGTATGTACAGAATGAGTGCCAGGAACTAATTACTCATTTTCTTTAACTGGAAATTATGACTAGATCTTGGTTCCTGGCATGAAAACAAACAGATTTCAGAAATAAGCTGAATCATTTAGTTCATGTAGGATAGCAATGCAGGTATGAAACATTTTCAAAGGAAAGGAAAATCTGGTTTCATGATGACAGTCTGCTTGGAGCTGGAAAACAGAATTTTTGTGTAATGCTTTAGGTAGGATTTAAACACTGAAAACATATTGACTGATGTAAAAATTATTTACATCATGAAAGCATAACGTAGAATGCCATTTATCAAAAGAGAGGCTGCAAAATGGCAGTAATTCCCAATGAACCCAGACTTAGCCTCTTAAGGAGGACAGTGAGAGTGATATAGAATCATTATAGCCAGGAGAATTTAAATGTAAAAGTGAACTCTAATACCTGCATGCAGACCTTCTAGGAAGCAGCAGTGTGATCAGGTAATGAGGGTAGAAACGCTTGAGACTACAAAGAATCTAATCTACATCTTAAGTTGAAATGGTTCACAGAGCTAGAGAGGTTAAAACACTCTCGCTTCTGTAGCCAAAAATGCGTAAGAGAATGATATGACAAATATCACAATAACCATCTTTTGCTTATTAATTCAGGCTTCAAAATGAGCCTAGAAAAAAATTATGATGCACTGCCTCGACACTCTGGAAGACTGTGCTGTATCAAGTATTGTACCAGTTTGTAAAAAAACTGCAAAAGACTGTTATTTTATTTAGGCTTTGCAGACATAGACAAATGTTCATGCACCAAAAGTAATTTCACTGATGGTTTACATTTGTCGCCTAAGTTAAATTCCATTGCAGTTAAATTTTTTGCATCGAATTTTTTTCCCATTCATGATTATCTTCCTTTAGCATTTTTGCTTCAGTTTGCATCAGCAGAAAACCTGCATAGTGTTTGTTTATCTAATAAATGTAAAACCTAAACAGACTGAGTTTCAAGTTTGCGTTCAACACAGTTCAACAGAAGTATGTGCTTAACCTCAGAAAATTAACTATACAGCTTGCTTTTGTCATGTAGTCTGTCTTGAGCCTCAGAAGACTCATGCTGATTGCTACCCACATGTCTCTGAAAGTAAAATCAGCCACAGAATTATTTTATTTATTGATCAGAATTAAACTAGAACGACTATTGTTCCAATCTGCAAGGCTATAGTTTGAAGCATGCAGCACTCCCTATTCACATAAGTGCAGCATCCCACACTTCCACAAGTGCCATGCCCAGTATTCTGGGTGTAGTGAAGGTCACCCTTCCTGGAATGTCTTATGGGCAGAAGCGTCCACATGAGCAGAGGAGAAGGGCATCATCTCTTCACACGGAATAGCTAATCAACATCTACAGAAGGCGATTCACTTGAGACTATCAGTGATTTTCTAGTTAGTAAGTTTGATTGACTGAGTATAGCAGTAGTCCAGATAATGAAGGTCTGAAAACTTGGTTGATTCTCTCTACAAAATCAGTAGCTATGATCTCTCAGTCAAGCTGTTGCTTTAGTTGTACTTGAGCAACATCTGTTTCCTGGACTCCGCAATCAACAACAACCTAGAAATTTATAAACCATTCAGGCCCTGCCACAAAAACAACAATTATCCCAAACACACTAAAAAACCAACCCTAATCTACCCATGGTTCACTTATCTAAGCCTCCAGTGCAGATATGAAGCTGCTCTGAGGACAATACTCCTTAGTTTAACAAAGTGTATATTTCCCAAGTAATGACATTCTCTCTGGGGAAACAGATTAATATTTTAATGCATAAATTATGTATACTCTCAAAAAGCTGAGAAGGTCTCCATGTCAGCCCAAGCTGTAACATACCAATAAACACAGGGCTACATAGAACAATGATACAGCAATTACGATTTATACTCATCCCTCGGATGACATGATCCTAGTGTGTCCTCTTCAGTTCTTCAGATAACTTTCCAGACTCTCAAACTTCTCATATGAAGCAAGATTTTCTAAAACAAATAAGCTAAATGGAAGGAAACTCTCAAAGCAGCCAACTTATGATTTGCAAACACACCTCATATACCACTAGAAAAGCAACACACAGAGAATCATTGACATCTTACATACACATCTCACAACTGGATTTTTTTTCTTCTTGCATCAAATACCCTTATGGAAACTGTCTGAATTAAAGCAATCCTTAAGCAACAAAAGGAGGTCTCACAAACACAGTCACAGCAACTCTCCCACCCTTCAAAAAACTTTCCAAGCCACCTCCAGTCTCTCAGTGCTGGCCATCAGGAGAAACCCATGGAATACAGAAGTCTTCTAAAGAAAGTCTTTCCAGTTTCTTTACACTTTATTCCAATTCTTTTATACTGTGATTCTTCTATGGCCCACTATGGTTTTCCTCAAACCTTTGTATGAATTATCTCATACTGGTCCAAAGCTGTTGTTCCTATCTTTGCTCCAGAGGCTGTTTCAGCCTGTTATATCTCCCTTCCTCCCCCCTCCCCTAATTTTATACTATACTTTTTACTAATTTTATACTAGTCATTATTGTCCCTCATTTTTTTCAATATATCTTCCTATGCTTTGGCATAATTTCCCTCTGTAGAAGGACTTCAGAGGGACCTTTCAGAAGCACAACTTTAAAGTTTTCTTGCTGCAGGCCCCAGAAGAGGTCACTCACAATATCTGCCTGTACCTTAATAGAATTTTCTGCTAATCCATTAATGACTGACATGATTAAATTTTTTTAGCACAAACCAGTGATAATCTGATTGAATTTATGACCCACATTTCAGTAAAGAAACACTTTTTCTCCTGACTTGTTAGAGGGAATCTACAGAAGTGAAGTCTCTAAATGGTGCCATAATCCTGTAAATCTGAAGACAAGCTTGGGTGACAACATTACCGATCACAAGGACATTAAATCTTGTTCAGTTCAGGCAATCTGGAGTTTGATAAATCTGCAGAAACTCATTTGTGATATTGAATGTACTATCCATGCTCATAAAGAAAAGTCAGTTTTACTTCACTTACTAATGTTTACCATTACACTGTAATCACAGGCCAATGAATTTATGTCTGCGCTTATTTGACAAGAGGTAAGAAGTCACAAAGCCCTACACTTCCCATCCTCTGGGGAACCCAGATTTATTTTCTAACTGAGCACAAGATGGCAGACCCTCCCAGTGGAACTAGAATAGCTCTTAGAAAGTTTGGGTTATGGCTCCTTTATGATTTTAAAAGTTTGTCATCCAGCCCTGCAATGTCTCATGGCAATCTGTCTTCTAGTGACCTATTGTGAAATCAGAATTTTGGTGTTGTGTCTGACCATATAAGCTAAAGCAAACTGTATTATAAGCCAAATTCTTACCCACGTATGTATACTGACTGGATATCAGAATTTCTTCCATCAACCCAACCAGCTGCCAATTTAGATGGATTAAAAAACATAGGGAAAGAGGAATTTTTCTTCTAATTTTTTTTAAATAGTTCAATCCGCTTCTAAGATTTCTTAATAAAAGTCACTGTTTTCTTTGTTTTAATTATACAATATAATTTTTTTGATTGAAATTATACATATGCTCTTTGAGACAGTGAGGAGCAGGATCCAGGTGATCAAGATTTTATTCCTAATGACCTGATAAAAGGAGAGACATCTTTTCTCAGTAAGCAGTTTGCTCTTCTCAGAAACATCACTATGTAAAACAATGGGAGGCTTACTAATGTAGAACACTGCAAAAATTAAATAATATTATTTTAGCCAAAGCATGCGCGACAAAAGAAGTAGAATGATTCAATCAGAAAAACCACATGGTGACAGTGATTTTACTAGAAGATGAGCAATTGGCTCCATTCTTTCAAACACCTAATACTGTTTATTTCAGATACATCATATTATAACTTTACACATCCTAATATTAACAATTTTGATGCTGGAATACATTTTCCAAAAACCCTAAGGAGTCTGTGATTGTACATAGATTTAGATGTCATTGGAGTAAAAAGATCACATCATGGCAGATCCTTTTCAGGCAGAGGATGCAAAACCAATCATCAGAAGGAAAAGCATAGGCAAATTTTCAAGATCATACTCCTTAAATTCATCACGATGATAATTTGTTACTCAGAGTTAAATAAGACAAAAATAAATTTTTTCATTAAGATCAAATATTGCAAGTTAAAAAAAATTATGCTGTAAAAGAAAAATCTATTAGCAGGTACAAGAATAACATAGAAGAAAATATTATATCTTGATTCTTAAATTGTATTTCTGTACATGAAAATGATACAGACTATTTTCAATAGTCAGCACAAATACTGTAAAGAATTAATTACATAGAAGACAAAAAAAAGAAACTTGTATGACATATATGCATTTTTAATACTAATCAATGGAAACACTTCACCACACTTAAGAAATTAAAAGATGACTCACTCATCAATATTTATATGATAATACACTGGGCAAAGAATGTCATTTACTATGACAAGGCACTTTTGACCAGAGTGTGAATATTTTTATTCCCCTTACCAACTTACATTTTCTTGTTCCTTACTTTTAAGTTGGTTTATTGTTACAGCTATCAAAATTTAAAAAAAAATAAAAAAAATCTTACTTTGTTTTGATCTGATCTCTGAGAGCAGATTATTGATAGATAACAATGACATGAATGTGAGGAAACACTGTGCAATTCAGACAGTTTGGTTTTGTGACCTTGGTACTGAGATTGGGAAACTGGGATACTAATTCAATCCTTCCTAGAATCCTTTAAAAAAGGTGTGTGGATTAGCTACTCTAATCTTGCCCTTGTTTGCTACAAGGAGGATTTAATCACAGTAATAAATAGCTGGCTTTTTCTGACTGTGAGTGACAGTATCTTAGTGATCATCTCATCCTGCTCAGTGTCAGGAACCAAATTCAGAGACTAAACAAACAAAGAAGTGCTATAATTCATTTCCTTCTGGCAAATCCAATGACTGGATTCCATTCAGCAATGCAAATGGGTAGTTTACATGCATTTCGTTATTCCCTATAGCAAAGCTTCAAACCCATAGTTGGCTCACCTAGGAACGTGATTTTCTGGTACAAGGAAGGAAGTGTAATTCTGTGACTCTCCAGGAGAAATTACATCCGGTCTAATATTAATAGAATTAATGTCATTACAAGATTAAGATAAGTAAGTGATTTTTCAGTTTTTCTTGGCATGACTGCACTTGACAGCAGACTTTTCATCACTATTTCTCCAGCTCGTAGGTCTGTTCAGAAACATACCCAAAGAGTGAATACAGATAAAACAGACTGGGCAGAGACTTTTAATACTTCATACAGACCAAGCTATAGTTGTTTCATAAGTAAATTCACATCATATATCCAGTAAATTTTATGGGAAATGCACTATTTATGTAATTTAAATAATTTCAACTACAATAAGAGAAAAAAATAGTGAATCTGTGTGCTCGTTTTGACTGGGGTAGAGCTTTTTTTCTTCATAGCAGTTCTTCATAGCTCTTTTTCTTTATAGTAGCTGGTATGTGGCTATGTTTTGGATTTGTGCTGGAAACACTGTTGACAATTCAGGGATTTTTTCATTATTGCTAAGCAGTGTTTACACAGCATTAAGGTCTTTCCTGCTCCTCACTCCATCCAACAAGTGAGGAGGCTGGGAGTGCACAGGGAAGGGACACAGCCGGGACACTGGACTCCAGCTGACCCCAACTGGCCCCAGGGATAGTCCCACACCACATGGAATCATGATCAGCATATAAACCTGAGGAAGAAGAAAGAAGGAGGGGACGTTCAGTTTGATGGCATTTGATTTCCCAAGTCACCATTAGGGAAAAATCAAAAATCTTGTATGTAGAAACTGACATATTTAAAGATGTCTGATTTATTCTTCGGAGTTTATACTAATCAGATTTCTTCATTTGGAAGTAAAAAAACTAATGCAGAATCCTGGGCCTATAATGGAAAAGATCTTGTGAGTAGACAAGTACATTATTTTATTGGTGGGCTTAAGATACAAGTAAGAACCTAAAGTGAGTTTCCATACTTATAAAGCTCATTTCATGAACTCCACAGTGCAGTCCATATGACAGGACACTTTAGAATGGGCATCTGTGACCCTTCAGCAAGGCAGGCACGTTAAGTGTATGGCTGGTGAACATGACAGAGAAGAGGTCTAAATCACACTCTATTTGTACAGAAGTCCAAAAACTAAGACTTAAGGCTCCAACTATCAAAATTGTATTATTTGTTCTCCAAATCAATGAAACTCATCCTCTTGAGATTGTATTCTAAATACAGAACTGAAATTTCTACAATTATAATTCACTCAACAACTCCACTTCCTACTCCTATGATGATATCATTTGTTTCCCCTCCAGATCACACATTTTTCAGAGGAAAACTGCCTGGATAATGAACAAACAATTCTTTCATTTCCAGAGGCAAAGCTGCTTGTTATCTGAAGTAGACAAAAGTGGAACAGTTTGGCCTACTCCTTTAGATGAGAAAGTAAGGCTATTTTCATAGATATGATGATCACAACCACATTAAGAAAACTGCTAAAAGATACTGCATGCATTAAACTCCTATAAGCAGTGGCTTAGATCTAAGCCAAAATTAATCACAACAGCAGCTGTATTAATAGATTCCTTTGTTGTTATGACAGTTTGCATTGTATTGACTATCATATTTTCAGGAATGAATGCAAATTTTTTTCTGCCCATAAAAATGCCATTCACTTACATAATTACTGACCTTTAAAATGAGTCTGTTTTTTTCTAATACAGAAGTGAAATATAAAAACATCTATGTTCCTATGCACACTGAACTAAATGTGAGTGGTAATTGGAGAGTGACTGCACAGCTGCTGAATAGGTCTCCTTGTTTCTTTGAAATGCAAATATAATGTAGAATGTCAATTACATTACAATTAAAAAGAGAGGACAAGTGATAATTCTAGCATTTGGCTTTTAGTGCATATTTGAAGGATTCCCTTTTCCCACTGGAAATTGTACTATGCTTCAGTGTGCATAGGAACATATTTTGTGGGTGACAAATGACTCAAGCGGTGTAAGGATTTCTATCAGAGCTACCTCTACCTTTACACATGCACATACACGTACAAATGCACACGTGCACAGACACTCTACATTCGTTAACAGCAGGGATAACAATAAAAATCCTTTGGAATTTATCAATGAAGCTAACAAAGTTTATCATGATGTGACTGGGAAGGCTGTGTTCAAACAATTCTTTCCTCTCTAACAAGAGCTTTTTTTTTTTTCCACATCTTCCAGAGCCTGGTAGCACTGAAACCCATTCAAGTGCCCTAGAGAAAACAGGTAGGAAAACAATTTGTTGGAATAGGTGTAGCTAAATGACATCTGGATCACTGCTTTTCATCACCTCATCTCTGCCACTGTAAAACAATTCACATATCCAAATTGCTGATGAAAAATGATCTGTAAGGACCAGTGTCTAAATATGTCTCTAAGCAACATATCACAGATAGGGCCTATATATGTTGTTGCCTACCTTCAAATCATAGGCCTAATACCTGAAGAATTTGATTTGGGTGTCTTCTACTACATGTAGACCTTCTGAATGCAAATTCATGAACTATTTATTAGTATATAGCAGTTATTTACACAGTAGAAAAGCAAGACAAAAATTATATAAGACTAAATATCAATTTCTTCAACACCCCAACAAATGCACCTGAGGAATGCTTGTTGGTGACTGATGGCTGAGGAGTCAGCAGGAATGTGTTGGCTTCCATCACTCATTGGGAACTGCTAATCTTCAAAACCTGAGCTAACCCTCCAACCCTGCTTTTTTTTTTTCCTTGTGATTTTATACCTTTTCTTCACTCTGCTTTTCCCTGAGTTTCTGCTTACTAACACTAGCTCAATAAGCACTTGCCTTTTTATTTTTTTCTATTTCCTTCTGTCATGTCTTTAGCTTAAGGGTTCACTTGCAGCTCAACAATATTTTCTTCTGGAATGCTGAGACAAAGTCACCTAGCTGGACTTCACCTAACTGGGTCTTGCCCATGGACAACTGAAACCCTGGGCTGACAGCTGCAAAGGTAGAAGCCAGGCTTTGGTCAGTGTCCATGTTTGTTCTGGTGCTGATGTGAGATAACATTTCAGGGAAGTTACAGAGATGAAAATTATTGATACATACATTGCATATTCACCTATCTGCTCTGTTACAGAGATAAGATTTTTGCAGGTTACTGGTATTAACCATGCTTCGGCCATAGACAAAGCTGGAAAACTCCCACATGTGGTAAATTATGTCTACATGCAGAAATGAAAATGTGATATGCATCCTATGAAAACTCTTAGCCTGTTAGAAGCAAGTGTCTCAAACTCTAATCTTCTGTAATAGTGAACAAGGTAGACAGAAAGTTAACATTCAGTACAGAGCTTACATCTGTATTAGATGTATTGATTTAATGTTTAAACAATGGGTTACATGATGCACTTGTTTTTTTATTTCTGCACTACAGCAAAGGTTAAGCTGTAGAAGAAAGACAGGAAAGGAAGGTAGACTGGTTCAATAAATCATTTAAAGGATATAAATATATTCTTTAAAAATTACATATAATTTTCAGATGGCAGAAATGTCCAGGAAAATTGCTAAATGGTGTGAGATAGCACCGGTTGCATCAGAGCCCTGTAGCAAGAAAGTAACATTTGGATCAGGGTAATTTATAAAGAAAAAAATGGCTTGAACATCAGACAGACTTTCTGGTGCTATAAACAGGGACATAGAACAGTACTGTGCATGTGTATTAATTTGATCTGTAATACTATATTGTGGGTAGGAAGTGATTCTGAAATTTATATTACTATAATTACAGAATATTTGTTTAACATGATGCACACTGTACTTTGTGTGACTTCTTCCATTGCTACTAAACTCAATTAGAATTTCTAGAGAATGCCTTTCTGAAGGTGAGACACTGACTGCCACCGAGGGTTTATTTCTTAGGGCTCACTTCTACTGGCACAATGTGCCCAAACAGAATCAAGATACAGTTTAGGATTCAAATATTTTGTCTCCTTAAAATGTACATCATTTTAAGACAGAAATGGTAGACTGTTATAATTCAAGAGAATTCTCCGGGGGGGGGACAGGTCTGCAGAGCTCTATGGCCCTGTTGCACAGGGGCACTCATGCCAACAGCACACGCCAGAAAAGCCAAACAAAAACTAAGCATCCACAAGCAGATGTAGCATTTGAGAAGAACAAAAAAAAAGTTTTGGGGGTTCAGAAGGATCTGTGTTCCCAATGCCTGGCAGACCTAATGGGATTGTTGGACTTACGAAGACAAAACAGCAGAGGCACTGAGGGTACCTGTCCTGCATTCCTGCAGCATGTGGCACTGCTGAAGCCATTGTTGGGAGACTTTTCTGTTAAGTTCTCAGAAATGCAGAAAGGACAGTAGGAAAGTAAAAATGGTTTCCAAGACAGATACAAAGTTTATTTGGAGAGTGGATAATTTGCTTACCAATTCCATTCCCTTTACCTATATGCAAAGTAGAGACAAGAAGCAGTTGTCAAGCAAACCTAAGTTAGAAACATAAGTGATTTTCAATTGACATAATTTCTCCAGCAACACAATCATTTTTCTGATGTATGAAATCATGAAATAGCACTTAGATTCACTCCACCTACTACCTCAATAACCTATTTTAGGAGTCTTATAGTAAGTACAGAGAAATAATTATCTTCAAAGGACTATTGAAATGTTAGAATGCCTGAATCACTGAAGGTTTTTCTTAATTTATCTTAAATTCCTAGATTGGGAACCTTAGATTCTTAAAATTCAGTGACATAAATCAGTGTTTCGTTCTCACAAGTTAACTTGCTCAAATAATTGAATACAGTAAAGAAATTAAATTAAAACAAGGGAGAAAATAGGAAGTAAATGTATAAGAAGAAAAATCAGACAAAAAAAAAGAGGATAAATTTTTAAAAAGTAAACAGACACCACCCCTGATAAAAAACCTGTCTCAGGGAAAATGATACTGGACATTGCTCTTGAGAATCAGGACCAGGGAATGGAAAGGTATTCAATGGATACAACACAAGGATACAATTCAATGGCTACAATATTTAGGCAAATAAGTAACCTGAAATGCATAATTTAATAAAAAGCAGTAGAGATGATTACTTTTCTGCAGATATGTGAAAACCAATTTTTACTATCTTTGCACTAAAGATGACCTATAAGATGACAATTGATTTCAATGGGAGTGAGTTATAATGGAGTAAATGACTGCTCATTTAAAATGAGGCTGTCAAAATAAGGTCCTGAGCAAGTTGAAAGACTGGAAAAATGACAGAACCCAGAGGCAGAAAATACAGCCTGAGGGTTGGGGGAGGAAAAAAAGATATGGTAAAGAAAGTGGAGTGCAAGCAATGAAAATGTAGCCTTGCAAAATTGATGCTGAACTACACAATAACAAAGTTCATGTTATTTTTACCCCATAAAGGTAGAAACAAAACTGAACTAGGATCTATTTAGAGTGTGTCCACAGGTGTTCTAAACATCAGTCTCTAGCACAAATTTAAAAACTTCAAGCATTGATATTCTGCCACTGGAGAGGTGGTCTGCCAAAAGCAAAATTAAACACTAAGTTCTCACCAGCTGCAGGAGGGAGAGGGAATTAAGTAGAGAATCAACTCAAATGGACACGACAATAAATTAAGTTATCAGAAATTTAACCAAGAAATACACATACCTCACTCCATAGCCAGAAGAAAAAAAAATAGACAGGAGCGGATCACAAGTTTAGAGTGCTAGAAGATAGAAAAATTCTTCAAAGAGAATAAAGCAGGCCATAACCTCCTGGTCATTTCAGTTATGTAAGTCCTTGAAAATAAATGGCTTTCAGAAGGTATTGATCTAGCTGTGGAGGTGATAGTAATGGTGAATAGCAGTGATGATTGACAGGCTTTTGTATGTCATCATTTCATCTCCAGTTTTAAGTAATTAAGGGCTTCTGTACTGCTAACATCTATATATCTGCACAACTGTGAGGAGGATACCATGTATGTAAACTCAAATACAAAATGAATAAAAATAGCTGCTAACTATGATAGACTAACCCTGACTGGATGCCAGGTGCCCTCCAAAGCCACCCTATCACTTCCCTCCTTAAGTGAACAGGGGAGAAAAAAAAGGAAAAGAAAGGCTCATGACTCAAGGACAAGGAGAGATCATTCAGTGGTTGCCATCACCGGCAAAACAGATTTGACTTGAGGAAAAAGACAGAGTAGGATAGCAAGAAAAAACAACAAATCTTAAAAACACCTTCCCCAGCTTCTTCCTGGGCCTAACTTTACTCCTGATTTTCTCTACCTCCTCCTCCCCAGTCGTGCAGGGGTATGGGGAATGGGGGCTGCAATCAGTTCATCACACATTCTACTCTTTCTTCCTCCTTGGGGGGACGACTGGTCACATTGCTCCATCGAGGGGTTTCTCTCATGGTAGACAGTTTTCCATGAACTTCTCCAGTGTGAGTCCTTCCCACAGGCTACAGTTCTGCTGCTGCTCCAACATGTGTCCCTTCGAGCAGGTGCAGTCCTTCAGGAACAGAGTTCTGCAGTGTGGATCCTCTACTGGGTCACAAGTCCCACCATCAAACCTGCTCCAACATGGGTTCCTCTCTCTATAGGGCCACAGGTCCTGCCAGGACTGTGCTCCAGCATGGGCTTCCCATGTGATAACAGTCACCTTTAGGTATCCATCTGCTCCTGTGTGGGGCTCTCTATGGGCTTGAAGTGGATATCTGCTCCACTATGGACCTCCATGAGCTGCAGGGGTACAGCCTGACCCACCATCATCTTCACCAAGAGGTGCAAGGAAATCAGCTTTGGCACCTGGACCACATCGATCCCCTCCTTCTTCACTTGGTGTCTGCAGAGTTCTTTCTCTCACATAGTCTCACTCTTCTCTTGGGTTGCAGTTGCACAGGAGGATTTTTTCACCTTTCTTAAATATGTTACTCCAGCATCACTACCACTGTTGATGATGAACTCAGCCTTTCCCAGCAGCAGTTCCATCTTGGAGTCAGCTGGCATTGGCTCTGTGGGACATGGGGGAAGCTTCTGGCAGCTTCTCACAGAAGCCAGGCCTATAATCCGTGGCTACCAAAACCTTGATGTGCAAACCCAGTACAGTACCTAAGAACCAGATACTACATAACATCTCCAAAAATTGCACTTGAGCTTTACTCAATGCCATACTTCTGAGTGTATTATATCCATTATATCCATACTACTGCAAAATATTCAGTGGTAGCCTGAACTGTCTGTGTGACTTTTTCTCCCCATTTCTTTTCACAGCAGTCTTTCACAGTTAGAAGGTCTGATTCTCTATCTTATATCTAGTAAGAAATAAGTAGACTTGCATAACCATAAAGACAAATCTTGAATTATCATGGCAAACATACACACAAACTGTGGCACAGTTCTTGAAGGGTGTTCAATTGTGATGCACATCTGCAGATTCAGTGAACTGCTTCTACAGTCATAGGAGGATGTTTGATTGTGCTCTGCAGCTCCTTTGCTCTCTGTACTGACCTGTCAATCACCTGCAAAAAACTCTAAATTTGGGAAAATTTCATAATCTCAGTCTGCAATTGTCTTGGTTTCTCACATTGGCAGTTTATTGCAGAGTACTGGTAATTATAATGCACTTCCCTATTGCTGTGGGACTCATAATGAAATTTTGTGTCAATTTATACTGAATGCAAAAATATTGGCCTTTTGGAAAATTCACTCTATAAGTGCTTCTGGTTTTAAAATTTAACAGATAACTTACATGGAAGTCTCACTCCTAGAAACAGTTCCCTGTGCTTTCCTCTTTTTCCACGTGCAGTTTGCTTAAGAAGTTAATGCCTCTTTTCCCTGACTGGTACTTAATGTTGATTTGTTCAGATCACTGCAAATCTGCCACCGTTACTGTGTGTCAGCCACTTCAGATGCTTTCAATTTCTGCATAGATAGTGGGTTTTCATATGCCAGCAAGATTTCAAGTAAGATTTTTTCTAAATTGCAGCTTCAGAAAGATGCTGTGTCATGCAAAAACCGTAGAACACTATATTCATAAGCATAAAATACTAGCTGGGGAGGACAGTAAAGAAAAAATTACACTGTCTAAATATTGCAGCATTACTATGTGTATTCTCTCTGTGCACATCCTCACTAGTACATGAAAAATGAAAACAAACATAAAAAATATAGTAAATAGTAAATATTAACTATTTCTGGCATGGTAGTACCAAGGTGTCATGTGTGAAAAGTCCTACATGCTTATGAAAGAAAAGATAGGTTTCCACAGCCCCAGTCCTGAATTAACTTCCCAGACAAGTACACTTGTAACCCAGGAACAGAGTGCCCCTATGTCCTAAAACCCTACAAATGATTCAAAGTCAAAGACTCTGCCTAAGTGAGCTTTAAGTCCTGTGTGAAGTCAGAAGTAGAAATTCTCACCTGCAAGAAAGTGAGGAGCAATTTCTCTTAAACTACCTATAATTGACTGAGCCTATGAATGCTCCTTCATGTTAGTTATCAGCTGTTAAATTATTATTTTTTTCTCATAGTCTGTACATGAGTTACAATGGCAGACTGGGGAAACTTACACTTTTATCCATGGAAGCTTCAGGATCTCCCTGTGATCCCTGTGAGCTGCTCCAGTGAGGCTCACCACCAGCCATGCCTTGGCAGTCCTGACTGTCCATTCAAAACTGATAGAAAGCCCTAATTCATCTTAATTTAGAAACTAATCAAGGGCCATCTTGTATGGTATTGATTTCCATGTAGTCAATGGGCATATTCTGTGTCCTTGAGACGTGGCTCAGAAATTCGGTGGAGAAAGGAGTGAGGAGCAGAAGACTGTGCTGGTGCTGGAGGCTGAGAGGGAGCATGTCCATGTCCCTGCCCTCCCCAGACTCTGTCACTCATCTGCACTGAATGTCTTGTCCTGCTTTCCCCAGGCAGCTGGGGAGTCAAGCGAACACATTCAGGTCAAAACAAATTGTGTGGGGAAGTTATTCTTTGTATATAAAAAGGGATTTCTCACTCCCTTAAAAATTACTTTATCCGTATGCATAGTGGAAGAATTTCTTTGAGAAGAAGAGATCCAGGCAGCTAAGAACAGAGAAATTATATCAATCACAGATGTGACTGGGTGAGAAGCAATGGCCTTACAAGATGATGCTCAGCAGCCTGGCGAAGAAATGCTCCAGTTAGCTCGTCCTTATAGTTAAATGATTTGAAGTACTTATAATATGAAGGATAGTTAAGTAATAAGCAGGGCAGTAAAACCACAGTGTGAAATATGGCATTATTTTGTAGAGTGCAGTAGCATATAGCTCTGAGTATGTGTAACCAGAATTTCAATGTATATACCTATACAGACAACACACATTTGTATATTAATCAACATGTGTACAGAGTGGTTCCCAGTCAGATGCCCCCACTAGGCTTCATTAATTTCAGCAAGATGATCTTGCTGAAATCACAACGTGTTCATCAGGATAGAAAGAGAAAAACAAACATTCATATTTGCTTGTTTGAGTGTAGTGTCATTTAGTTTGCTGGTACAGATTTTCAGTCATAGCAATTAATCTTCCAGGTAATTTTTCCTTTTATTTATTTTATAAGTTTATAATTTGGGTCTGTAAAATAAGTAATTTCATGCTTCAGGTATAACAATATATTTAGACTTCTTATCTTTTTCTTACACAGGGAAATGAGCTATTCTTAGACATGGTGCACCCAAAAGGCACTACAAGTCTACTCCTGCTAACTTATAAGCAGAACTTTCCCAGTATCACTAGGATGTGACTTTAAAATCCATGATTTATTCACCCCTGCTCAAGAAAACTGATAATGTTAAGATTGATGCCAAATGTCTCACAAGAAAATACTTTTCTGTGAACCCCTCAGCATTACATCACCCACAGTTACCATATCTTTGATATGATACCATCGGCAATCCATATGAAAAGTAATGTCACAGCCTTTGCCTGCCTATTCATAATGATTTACTCCCAAAAAATTATTAATAGCATTTTAGCTCCTGGATAAACTTGAAAGTCAGACTATATGTATTTTCCATTTATGGTGATTATCATAGAATAATTTTATGTGGAAAAGGAAAACAACCATTTCTAAGACAAAGTAATAAAACCATGTTTCTTTGGGTAAATTTGCCCATGGCCACCAATTTTGTCTGAATCAAGTTTCTTTCAAAATTTCAGGTATCATTTTCCTTTCAAACTATCAAAATTAATGCACATAAGAATAAACGTGTCAACAATGCACAGTCTACCTTTAACTGATATCTGTGGCATCACATCATTATATCACTTGCTGTGAATAAAAACTATCTAGGCAATGTCACCTTCCCTGATGCTAAAAGTGAAGAAGAAAGAAAAAAATAAAGCAAAGCTCTTAATTTGTTCCTGTGTTTATATATATGTATGTGTCTGTGTGTAGTATGCATATAAATTTATATAACTTGCTGCAAGGAGGAAAAGTGCAAGAGATTCCCCCCGCTCTTTCAAATTAAAAGAACATTTTATGAAACAAAGGTCTGTGGAATAAAAGAATTTTAGGAAGTATGGGCAATCTTGTACAATGCATTGGATCCAGCATAGTTGGCAGACTGGTGCAAGCACAGACAAACAAACAGTTGGTTATGCTGACATTCTTTCTCTAATTTGGCTGTTTCGTCTGGTTGTTTATATTTGACTACACAATGCTCAGATCACAGCAATGACAGATCAGGACTATGTGTCCTCTGTAAGCATGAGCAAAAGTCTTAATTTCATGTTAATTTAGTCATGTATGTAACATACCGGTTTGCACTACAGAAGAGGGTTCCAAAATTACTAGCTTACTCCATGAAAAGCAAGTGCCTGCATTTCTCCAGCTTTCATGGAACATCACAAGTGATGTGTCAAGGTGATTGGAGCATTGTGGGTTTTGCCCTCACCATAACTATGTGGTATAAAATCCCAGTTAAGTTGCTAATATCTTGGATCTGTCATCATCAGCCTTAAACCTAGAATTCGAACCCTCTGTCAACAATGAGAAAGGTAAAACAGTCACTGTCAATACTGCAGGTTTTGTAACCTGTGTCCTTGCATACCACAGAAATCTGTTAGAAAGATGTTAATGCTACTTTCTCTTCTTCCTTATTTATTTTTTTTTTAAGAATATCAGCAAGGGTTATGTATCAAAAAGGTTTCTTCCATGGACAGTCTTGTTTATGATCTTTCCTACATCAAAAGAAGGGATAGCTATACTAAGACTGAATTTATTGTGGTCAGGTCTATTTCATTGACAGATGTTTGTACAAATTTTCCTGAGCAAAATAAGTAATTCTGGATTTTGCAGAGTCTGATGCAAGTTACTTTGAAGGGGAGCAGGTTATGATGGAAAATCTAATTCATCTCAGTCTTCATACTGTCACAGATCTGGAGATAAGCCTAACAGAAGCAATGTATATGAGCCTAAAGAGACCAATTATAATAGTCTAGGCACCATGAGGTCAGTATCTGCAATGCTTCTTTATTACAAAAATAAACAACCAAGAAACAAACAAAAAATCAAAAGTCAAGGACCAAGGATGGTTCTATTACACTGCATGCACTAAATCTTCAAAGCCTCACTTTATTTGTAAGAAAACCTCAAAAGAAGTTATCAATTGTTCTACCTGATCCTTTCATTAGATGTTTCTGGACAGCTGTCTTTGGGCAGCCAGATCAATGTTTTTCTTCTTTACTTTGACAGGTCTTAATCAATGTTTCTTATGGGGCCTTTCTCCCAGAACCACTTTTGGTGGTTTTTACACAATTTTTTACATTTCTCTGCTATTTTGGAGCTTATAATTTGATTTTGTTCCAATTTCCTTCCTCCATTCAGAGGAAATGATGAAATATTAACTTCCAGGTTCAGTATATCCACTGACGAAAGATTCTTTACCTGGAATACCAACCTGGGAAGTTCAGGCCATGCACTCCTTTCACCACAGCAGAACATTGGCTCTACCTCATTGCCTTTCTCTCCTAATTCTATGGGCCTGACTCTGGCTGCTTTTTTTCAGATGACAATTTGGTTCTGTCTTCACTACTGAGAGGTCTTGATCTGCTTCTGGAGAGTATTTTGTAAAGTCAAGTCAGAAGGCCTTATAAAATCTTTGACCAGTCTAAGCTGTGGGCATGTATCCAGACATGTTCCAAACTTACTGATTTTAGCACAAAGCTACAGGTCAAAAATGAGGAAAAACTCTGAAGTGTTTTTCAGCCTCTTATCATATGATTGCAACTGGCAACTGCCCAAGTAAATAGTCAAAGCTATGCAAGACCCATAGTATGGGCCAGATTTTCCAAGCCATCAAGATCCTCTTGAGCTATTTATGCCATATAAAGTGAATTTGCAGAGCACTATGATGCATACTTCTCCACGGACACCCTCTTGTCTCAGGGGAGAAGCTTCTGTGCCCTTATGAGCTTACAACCTATGCTGGCAGTAGTTTGTACCTCTGGTAGGGTTTCCCATGCTAGTCA
>VXBX01000154.1:49471-87985 GCA_013400415.1 Scytalopus superciliaris | reverse complement strand
TATCTACATGGAAAGAACAACACATACAAACTGCAGTTCATTTTCTGAAGAAACCTCTGAACAACAACACAGAGACTGGGAAAGTCTACAACAGCCATTCCACAAAATGACAGACCAGACAGTCAGTCTCTACCTCAATTTTTTAATCACTATGTTAAGACTGCAAACTCTTTACTTCCTGTGTACTTACGATTAATCTACTGTCTTATTTTCAAGTTTTGTTCAAGCTTCTTCATCACAGAAATGTGAATGACCAATACTTGAGTCAGTTCAATCTTGCCCCATTTAAAATTCCACAGACAAATTCAGCGATAAATAGTCCCTCTATTGCCCTCAGGGTTCAACCAAAGAGGAAATACTGTTCAAGCAAAATCCTCGAATAAATTCACTTCATCTGTGATACCCAGACAGCAGCCTTGCCTGACTTAGATATACTGGAAGTACTCCAGATTTAATCTTCACTTTAGATCAACATAAAATGCTGAAGACCTCTTGTCACATTTCTTCCTCTTTCAGCTGGAAGGAAACATTTTCCCACTAATAAGTCAAAAATAAATGCACCAAACACTCATACAAAATTAATTTAAGACCAATATACCAGTTAGTGAAAGAATACAATGAATTCTTAACCATTAACTGCTGTGAAACACATTCCATTCTTCATTTAGTTCAGGTTTTTTTGTTGGTATTCACCACACACACACTCACATACACTTGGGATATAGCAGAGAAACAAAAAGATTAGCAAGTAGTAAGGTAATGCACTTTACATAAGAGTTCTCCTCAAACCTTTCTAACTACAATGAAACAAGAAGAAAAACCTACTTCTTCTCTGCCCAAGAGGGAGCACAAGCATGACAATAGTTCACAGTCCATTACTATCAGCCTAATCACTGGGAAAAAAAAAAAAGGTTCTGAATATTTGTATTCAGATACAGAACTGGCAAGATTTCTGTTAGCCAATTGACATTCTAGGGTAAAAACATGTCACAACATCATTCACTTAGGGTCATGACATGTTTTCACCCAGAATTACAACTGAACAGAACAACTGCTACTTTTTGCTACCTTTTTCACCAGACCTTTAAATTGGAAAACTGTCTTCCCAGAAGTGTGTGAACTAAATCAGTGACTGTTGATAGAAAAACTCGGGGCAGCTAGCACTCAATTTAATTGAAGATGTCAGAAGATGCCTTTCACAATGGCTCACATCCTGTATTCTTCTGAAGATACATAGTACATAAACTCTGTATCACTCCACTACATTACATTGTATTCTTGTGGAAACTTCCTTTATACATTGTAAACATATTGTTATCAAAGATATAAGACTGCATTAAAAAAATAGACCTATTTTTTAACTTCAGAAATAAGAATAGTAAAACAGTTTTGTATTAGTGAGATTAAAAAGAAAAAAAAGTTTTAGAATTTTGCTCAATGAAAGAGATAGGAATATTGTACTTAACCACAGTTCTCGGAGCATACACAAATCTAACATTATTATTAGCACTTAAAACATATTTTGCATTTTAGGTAATTACTGCTTTCCATCACCTATTCTGCTGTCATCTTTTAGCTTTAGATTTCTATTAACACTTATTTTATTAAGTATTTTATACACAGTCTCTTACATTTATTTACTTACCAACAGTATCACAGGGTTCATCTTTATGTACACAGAAATCCTTCCTAGAATTGGGGGGGGAAAGGAAAAATGTTAAGCAAATAAAGCTGTCAGATAGTAAGAACTATGTGACCTATTTATAAACATTTTGTGTGGCTCAATGAATAAATACAGAACACCATTATCTCAATAAAAAGCAAGGGGAAGCAAAGGCCAGGATTACTGAAGCACTGAAACTCCACTTTATTCTCAGAAAAAAATTTAAGCATAGCCAGGTGACAAAACAGGTACCATATCTTCAAATTGCATTGTACCTAATTTCTGTGTTCGTTTTTTTTTTGGTGGTGTCTTTTTCTTTTTCTGTAAGGACCTTGAAAAGTAGCAAGTGCAAAGTTAATTTTTCTTTCATTTGAAATGAAAATATTTTCAGTGCTTAACACCAGATTCAAATGTAGCATTGTAATCCAGCAATTAGATCAGTGATAGAGCCTGAGAGTTTTTGTGCTAGCGGGTCAGTGGTTAAAATCACTAATAGGAACATATTCTGGAGGAGTATTTCTGATAGAGCAATCGTTATAGTAATGAAGGACTTACAAATTAACTCACAGGGAGAAGATTACCCTATCTCAAACACATTCACTCCAGTCACAGCTCTATAAAAAAGTCTGCTCTATTGTACAAATTAGAATAAATATTTCAACTACGTGTTAACACCTGTGCCTGGGATTCATTTTGAATTCACACCTGTGTCACTTGGTCTCAGAGACACACAACAAAGTTATCAAAAGAGCAAGGGGAAAGCTGCTTTTTACTGAAGCATTTATAACTCATGTTGATCTATTATTCTAAGTAAAAAAGGGCTGCTGAGGTATGCATGAACTGGGGAAATTGGGAGAGAACTAATGGGGAAGTAACAACAAAAAACCTCCATATTTAGCAACACCACAAATAAAGAAGTTCTATTTTACAGCTGTGCCACAGAGTAATGGTCTCTGTTTTCAGAGACAGACCACACAGATCAGAGAAATTTAACTGTTATACTCTGTACACAAAGGCACATAGATATATATATAGATTGATAATTATAAAGATACACACACTGAGAAACACTCATTTTCCAGGAAAATAATGCAGCAATTGTTTAGTTTGAAAAGAAAAATACTGATACTTATCTTTTTTACAAACTTAACAACTTCAAGAGTTGTTTGTTTGTTTCCCAGAGGCTATTCCTACAAAGTGATTTAGACCCAAAAGCAGTCTCAAGGGGTTGCCAAATTTCTGACACTTGTTAAAGGTCACACAGACAGATACATGCAGCTTTTGATTAACAAGTCATCACTGCCAGATAATTACAGAGTGGAGAAGAAAAACAGCAGTGCTCCTTGCTAATAAAGTTATGAGTAAACTGATAAAGCAACTCTGGGAATACACTCAGAAGGGCCCTGGAAATTGAGTAAAAGGTGGTGAACAAGAAAGCACAAACAGATACAAACCTGCAAGAAATTGTATTAATGCACTGAGTTGTAACACAATTCTTTGTTTTGTGCTATGTGACACAAGAGACTTCTTGTCTTGTTAAGCAACATGACAGAATGATTAGAAATATGGAACTCATGGTGAAGCAAGAGAACATGTGTAAAGACAAGCTAAAGACAAACACTGCCTTCCATGCACATTCATCCAACCACCATAAAAGGATGTAATAACAAGTTTAAAAAAAATAAATAGAGCATACCTTCAAATGTAAAAGAATACCATCTGACATTTTAAAACTGCCAATATCCAAGAGGTTTCTGTTTCTGTGATAGCTTTGTTCTCATATACTTACTGAGCTGTTTTTGTTTTGTTTTTCCTTCCTGCCTGATTCTATGGTTATGCTATGCATCGAGGATTTTATTATGGGGCTTGGGGGAAATGATACTGCTATGATTTGGCAAGAGGGAAATACAGTAAACCATCCTTAGTGCCTGATTTACATTGAAATAATGTAATACCTCCTTTAATTTCCAGGAATATTAATGCATTACACACATTTGAGACTAGGCTCCTTAGTAAAGACTTACAGTTCTATCTAAACCTACCAGTGACTCTCACAAAAACTGTTCTCTAATTTCCACACAGTAAGTTAAATATTGCATCATAACTATGTTCCTGTGTGTGTATATNTGACAAAAGTTAGCCATTGAGTCTATCACTGAAAGCAAGAAACTGGCTAAAGTCCACTAAGGTCCCCCTCTATTCAGGACTCAGCGCACAATGTCCATTACTCTAAGTGGTTACTCTACATACACATGGAAGAGAAAATAGGTCCTCATTCAGGTGAGCAAAAAGAGGAGCTTCTTGAGATTTAGGACTGAATTCTGCACTTGAATGAGTTGACTAACCCTGGAAGAGAATTCTAAGCAAGGAAAAGTAACAACTAATCCATAGTTTAAGACAATTATATTTAGTTAGTACATTTTAATGGACTACATATATGACTACATTATGAAAGACCTTCACAGCAAACAAAGGCTATCTAATTTCTAAATACAAAGTATCTCCGTACATTCTCTTTGTTAAAATAAATCCTGATGTGTAGATAGGATGTACAACAGAAGACATCAAAAACAGCAGAGGACTAAACAATAATCCAGACAATTTGTTTTAGCAATTTGAATCAATTTGTCATTTTTAGATAAACTTAATACTTGTTTTTGGCAAGCTAAAATACTCAAAACACATGTTTCTTGTCCAAGCTGGTATGTCCTTTACTTCCCTACACTAGACTGGAGAAAAGAAAAAACAGAAGAGAAGAGATAATGGATTTTACCAGTCTACCAAAGCCTCCTTTTGGCTTCACTCTACTCTTGATTTCACAATTTTTCTAATGTTTGTAATTTTGAAAAATGTAGCATAAGCTTGAAACTGCAGCCTGAAACTGCAGCCTAACTCCTGCTGTTACTAATTCTAGACTTAAAACATTTAAAGGCACATTTGAGGCTTATTGCCCAAGCAACAAGTCTTCTGAAATCGTAAGATTTTTATCAACAATAGCTGCAATTAATGGCCCCTGGGGCAAATGACATTATCATCAAATTGAAAATGCCTTCACTTGCATTGTACTAAGTGAATAATGACAACACTGAAGAAGTTCTTGTCTCTTCACATAGTAGGACATTCTGAAATTATTCTCACATATAAACTAAATGAATATGTACTAACTAATAAATTCACTTTTAATTAACATAATTAAATTTAAAACCATTTTGGTGTTAATGAACAAGAAAAATCACATATTTACTATTTAGTTGAGAATTTAACTAAATGGACAACGTTATTAGCATAAATGCTATTTCAGAAACTGTTTATTACTTTGAGGGTAAATGAACCAGTATGCACTGGTTAGTGTATTTTAGAAATATTTAACATAGTTAACACATCACTTAGGCTCTGTAAAGTTGAACTGAGATTAAAGAGGATAATATAAAGACGTCTCTAAAGACCATGTTTCAGTCAAACTGAAAAACAGCAGTTCAGAAATGTGTTAAGTTAACTAATAACTGAATTGTAGGGGCAGTTAACATATCAACACAGATATAGAATAGTTAGGAAGCCAAGGGAGGTGTTTTTGAGTGGAGTCCAAAAGAATCCAAATTCAGCATTAGCATTAAGCAATAAAGTGGAAGAAAATAAGATAACATCACTGGCAAAATGTAAAAATTAAATGAGTTCTGATAGAATACACATAGAAATTAAGAAAAAACAAATTTTATAGATGACTCATCTGAGTGAATTTTCTTTTAATGTAGCCAAAAACGGACCCCTAGACTCGACTAGACCCCTAGACACAACAACAACAACAAAAACATGAATTTGAAAACAGGCAGTAGGAAGGAACAGCATCCTTGGTTAAAGATGCAGGAAAGTATCAGAATAGCATGACTACAACTGTTCACACCACGTGTCCAATTTTGGTGCTTATGCTTGAAAAAATAACTTTGTAAAGAGAAAAGGTCTGGAAAGAACTGAGAGAATAATTACATAGAGTAACTCTGCAAATTAATCTAAAGAGAAGGAACAATTGTGAGTTGAGCACAGCCTACAAGTATTTCCATAGGGAGGAGCTTTCTAACAGTAGCAAGGGTACAAAGTGATCAATGGATGAAAGCTGAAGCAACAAAAATTAGAAATAAGACCAACTGTCCATTCTGAAAATAAATAACCATGCCAGTAATCTACTGCAGAACACAGTTAATCTTCCTTTCTTTTAAATCTTTGTTGCAAGACTATCTAGCTTTCTTATTCACCAGGAAAATTAAAATGTAAAAATAACTGTCTAAATTTTATGGTACAGTCTTACATTAAATAATCAGAGATTTTAAATTCATGTAATCCTACAGAACAGATATGTACTAGTGACCAGAACATACGTTCCCACTTACAAGAGTTTGAAAGAACAGGCATACAGAAAAAAGTAAATTCATGCAGACTTTTCCCACATCTTACTACAAGCATTACCACTCCACAGACTCAAACACCTTGAACAGTATGTGATGACTTAAAATTAGTGTGATTTTTACAATACATAAGATAAAAATATGACTTAAAATTAAAGTGACAAATACAAGAGATTGAGGCTTTTCTGAAAAAAATATTTTTATTCTAAAAAATTTTCTATTTGAAAAGTTTTTATTCTAAAATACACTCTTTTCACATTTCCCTGCTTCCTTCTGCAACTACAATCCTATTATGAAATAATTAATAGTAAAGCCATGTGAAATTCGCATGAACTTCCTTGATGTCTGCTGGTCGTGTCAAAAAAATCAAACCAGTGAATACTGCACAAAAATATCAAGAGATTTGGCAGTACTGAAATTACACTAATGAAGACAAAATTAAGAATAATCTCATTTCTCTTGTATTTGCAAGAACCCACTTTTCCAGAGCTGAAATTTACTAGGAGTTTAAGTACAGCAGTAGTAGCTTAATCAAATCTCTATCCCCATACATTTTAGCAATTTGGAACTGCCAAACACTGCAGCATTTTGGAGCGACCCTGTCATGTCAGTTTCATTCATGCAGGGATCATTCACAGTCTTCCTCCAACTCTCCTGAGAAGGTTTTTTTTGTTCAGAAAGGTAGTAAACAGCAAAGTCAGAAAAAGAACTGTATTTCTTGTGTGCATTGGAAGATCATAGCAGTGCTTAGAAGTTCCTATACAAGCTTTGGGGACAGTTCTGGAGTGTTGGAACGATTAGAAATTAAACAATATTTATCAAATCTAACTGCTGTTTATGCCATTGTCTACTTTTATAGAATGAGGCACTTTCTTACAGTGAAAATGTCTCACAGTACTATTTCAATTAAGTGTCAACCAGGGCAAAGAGAATTCAGATGCTGAAGATCAGTATGAATAAAAGGCTGATGTACACATGGAACATGATGAACCTGGAATATCACTGCCTGTCTGATGAATATTATGAAAATCAGAGATATACCTTCTGTCACAAGCATATGTGAAAATATCAGTTCTGATGAGAACAAAGAACTTGAAGGGTTTTATATATTATTCTTTTTACACATACGTTTTTAAAAAACATTGTGACACATTGTGACACTGTGACTGATGCACTGGAAAAGCAACATCATGTATAATTTCTAAGTGAAGATAGATTCTGCCTCATCCTTGCATACATATTTTTTATACACTTCAAAGCTTTCATTACTTTGTTTGCAGTAGAAGCAATATACGAACTTAAGTATCATCATAGTACAACTGGGGATGCTACAAGACTTTTCCAGCCTGACTTTCAGTTACCTCACTCAGGTCAAGCAACATATGCAGCTAGCAATTGGCAATGTCATCTCTGAGGCCACCAAAATTAGGGCTTGTCTCTGGGCACTCCCACTCTGTAACTTAAAAGGCAAGGGCGATGTTGATCTGACATGCTTTATTTTGTCTTCAGAGAAAAGTACTTCCTGATAATGTCTATTTCTAAAGTAACAATGTTAATTTGTAACTGTGAATAAGTAATACTTATCTGATAAAAGAGGTAGTTTCATCAATAGAGTCCTTAAAACAATTTCTGTCTTAATTATCACATTCTCTTTATATCTAACCTCCCCAGGGTTTCTTTTAAATACACTATGAACCTTCTTTCTACCTTCCTTTTACTTTCTGGCACCATATTTTAAACAGGACATTACTTCATTCAAAGAAGACAATTTAAAGGGAAACTAAACAAAAACTCACAGGCTGAAAAAGGACCAAAGTCAAGTGGAATGAACAAGTTGGTAGCAGATGCATATATATCACTACAGCCTATTCGGGTAGCAGAACAAGCTGTGAAGAGAAGTTGATTTTGCTTTCCTCTTTAAAAAAGAAAAATTGGAAAAATCAATACTGAAAAGTAACTTTTTCATGAAAAGGCTATTATGGCCCTGTGTCAAATAACAGTCTCTGTAACATCTAAATTATGCTCTCTGTAGTTAGGCATTAAAAATTAGCTCTGCAGAACACTCAGTACTTCATTTCTAACTCTTCTGGTTACTACACATAACTGGCATGTGAAAGCATAGGAAAGCTTTTAAAAAGCACCCTTGCCATACTATTATCATACAAGACAAAAGAGGAGGTGTGGTAAGTTTTAGGAGGTCTGCCACAGAATGTGTTGGATAACCAGAACTTTGCATTTTTACTTGAAAAATACCAAGCAGTTGGTGTTCATTTGTCTAAACAAAATTATTTCTCCCAATAAAGCAGGTCTGCTGTCCAAAGGTCTTTGGAAGCTGCGACAAAGGAGCTTGTTCTGTGTTTGAAAAGCAGAATGTGACTCCGAATGAAAAAAACACACAAGTAAAGCCAGACATGGGGTTAGCTCTACCATAAACCTGATGATGTACAGAGGGAGCCTGGATTAGCAAAACATTCCCACAAGTTGGCAAACTGCACTAGGATGATTTATTAGCAGCTAAAGCAGTTCTGAGGTGGGAGGCAGTACAGGCTAAAGAATAATACCACTGAAAATATAAAAATGTCATAAGAACAGATCTTTAATTTCTGGCTCCGGCACTGACTTACTGACATCTGACCATCACTTCCCTGCCCTCTACTTCCATTTCCTTAACACAGATCAGAGATTTAATAAAAAAATATATATACTTAAACTTACAGTTAAAAAAATTGTAGACAACCCTGAAAGCAAGTCCAGAGGAGGGCCTTGAAGATGATTCAAGGGCTAGAACACCTCTCCAGTGAAGACAGGCTGAGTCAGGGTTGTTGAGCCTGGAGAAGAGAAGGCTCCAGGCTGACCTTATTGAAGCCTTCCAGTACCTGAAGGGGGCCTACAAGAAGGCTGGAGAGGGATTTTTTTACAAGGGCATGTAGTCATAGGACAAAGAAGAATGGCTTTAGACTGAAAAAGGGTAAGTTTTTATTAGATATAGGGAGAAAATTCTTTAGAGCTATGAGATACTGGAACAAATTGCCCAAAGAGGAGGTAAATGCCCCATTCCTGAAAGTTTTCAAGGCTAGGTTGGATAGGGATATGAGTAGCCTGTTCTAGTGCCAAGTGTCCTTGCCCATAGCAGGGGTTTGGAACTAGATGATCTATAAGGTACCTTCCAACCCAAACCAGATTATATGAAATCAGAATATCATTACTACAAAGCACTTCAGAACAGCACATCTTAGCATATGATTAGAGTTTTCGCAAAGCTTTTTTACCATTCAGAATCACAGAATTGTTGGGGCTANTCAGAGATTTAATAAAAAAATATATATACTTAAACTTACAGTTAAAAAAATTGTAGACAACCCTGAAAGCAAGTCCAGAGGAGGGCCTTGAAGATGATTCAAGGGCTAGAACACCTCTCCAGTGAAGACAGGCTGAGTCAGGGTTGTTGAGCCTGGAGAAGAGAAGGCTCCAGGCTGACCTTATTGAAGCCTTCCAGTACCTGAAGGGGGCCTACAAGAAGGCTGGAGAGGGATTTTTTTACAAGGGCATGTAGTCATAGGACAAAGAAGAATGGCTTTAGACTGAAAAAGGGTAAGTTTTTATTAGATATAGGGAGAAAATTCTTTAGAGCTATGAGATACTGGAACAAATTGCCCAAAGAGGAGGTAAATGCCCCATTCCTGAAAGTTTTCAAGGCTAGGTTGGATAGGGATATGAGTAGCCTGTTCTAGTGCCNCTGGGCAGCCTGTTCCAGTGCTCTACCACCCTCAATGTAAAGGAGTTCTTCATCATGTTGAGGAGGAACTTCTTGTGTTTTAGTTTGTGGCCATTGTTTCTCATTCTGTTGCAGAGCACCACTGCGAAGAGTCTGACACCATCCTCTTGCATATGCCTTTGACATATTGATGTGCATTAATGAGATTCCCCTCTCAGACTTCTTCAGACTACAGAGGCCCAGCTCCCACAGGCTGTCTTCATAAGAGAGATGCTCCAGACCTCAAATCAGCTTTACAGTCCTCTGCTGGACTCTCTCCAGTAGCTCATTGTCTTTTTCGTATTGAGGAACCCAGAGCTGGACACAGCACTTCAGGTGTGACCTCATTAAAGCCAAGTAGTGGGGGAGGATCACCTTTCTCTTCTCAACCTGCCGACCACACTCTTCCCAATGCACACCTGCCACNGAAGGGACCTCTGGAGCTCATCCAATCCAATCCCCTGCTGAGGCAGGGCCTCCTAGAGTAGGTTATATGGAAACATATCCAGGAGGGTTTTTCATGTCTCCAGAGAGGGAGACTCCATGACCTCCCTGGGCAGCCTGTTCCAGTGCTCTACCACCCTCAATGTAAAGGAGTTCTTCATCATGTTGAGGAGGAACTTCTTGTGTTTTAGTTTGTGGCCATTGTTTCTCATTCTGTTGCAGAGCACCACTGCGAAGAGTCTGACACCATCCTCTTGCATATGCCTTTGACATATTGATGTGCATTAATGAGATTCCCCTCTCAGACTTCTTCAGACTACAGAGGCCCAGCTCCCACAGGCTGTCTTCATAAGAGAGATGCTCCAGACCTCAAATCAGCTTTACAGTCCTCTGCTGGACTCTCTCCAGTAGCTCATTGTCTTTTTCGTATTGAGGAACCCAGAGCTGGACACAGCACTTCAGGTGTGACCTCATTAAAGCCAAGTAGTGGGGGAGGATCACCTTTCTCTTCTCAACCTGCCGACCACACTCTTCCCAATGCACACCTGCCACTGGCCCTTCTGGCCACAAGGGCACAGTGCCAGCTCATCATCAATTTCTAATCCACGAAAACTTCCAGAAATGCTACATTAAATTCAAAAAGTTCTGGGGCCAAATTCACCAACTGCTGAAGACATCTTGAGACTACTGGACTCTTGACTACTTAACTAACGCCTCACTTGCGTCAGTTCAGAATGTCCCTGACTCTTCTCATAAAGGCTGCTTAAGGTGAAGATGAAATAATGAGAGGTAAAAGGCGTTACATGCTTTATTTCATAGTATCTTACCATCAGCTAAAGAATGCCTGGCAGATACAGTCTTGAGGCATTTGATACTCCCTCAAGCTGCTGCTGCTATTGCAGATACTGCTGCCTGCCTCTGCTGTCTCAAATAAGAGAGCCCAAGGATAGGTAAGAAGTCACTCAACAACCCCACATTTCCAGCAAACAAGCAGTATGCAATTGTTCATTATCCTTGGACAGTCAAAAAGTACACCTAGATGTAAGAAAGCCTACTCCCTTTTAGCCATGCTCACTGACCCAGTGCCGTGTACGATATTCAGCCATCCTTTATGCCTTGGCTGAAGTTCAATCTTTCCTGCTCCTTGCTTTTTCCTTCTTCTTCTGGACTGTTCCCCTAGTCCTTGTGAAAAGAACTGCTGCTTAGCTAAAGTATAAAAGTATAAAAAAAATCTAATCTTCCCCCCCAAAGTCCCAGCAATTCAAAAAACAGACATACCCATCAAATAGAGGCAGATGGCACAGGATAAAAAATGGATGATTTTCTAAAAAAAGATGAGAGACTGAACAGGAAAAGTAGCAACAAGGCTGTCGCCACAGACACTTCGGACTGCTTAATTTCCTGAATCCTGTATGTGACTGGCTCTCAAAACTAGGAAAATTTAGGGAAGCACTTTTTGGCCTCAAAAAATTGAAATACATTATAGATATTGGAGTAATCAGAGTGTAACTAATTTTTAAAAAAATGCACATAGTTCCTAGTGAGAGTGCCCTGAATAAATGGTATAAGACTACAAGTAAGTGTAAAGATTCCACATGGTTTTAGAACACCACATCACTAACCAGCATGGGACTGCATAATGGTATTCCAATATAGCCAATCACAGGAATTTTCTTTGGAAAGGAACACTGTATGTTACTCAGTCCAAGGTCCACCTCAAAAGTGGTACTAAGTCCAACCCTAGGCTGGTTGAACCAGCATTCTGTCGTTTTCTTTTGATCATGCCTGTATGCAGTCTGAACATCAAGACGCTTCTCCCATGCACCACTTACAGCCAAAAACATTAGTTTCCTTGAAAGGAAGAGGGTGAGCTGGCGGCCCATTTCCTTCTAAATGTGTCAAATGCCTGACACGTCAGAGTTACAAGGACCTGCAGACCTGGAATCATACCCCTGTGGCTGCAAAGCACATACTGATGATGTACATGAGGTACCTTCAGCACACAATGAAACACACTAGTTCTAGGTCCATAAGAGGGGAAGCATAACTCATTAGTGTGCCTAATGCTGATCCAGCTCTGAACGATTTAGATATGGTTTTGTGTCCTGAACTGAAGTATCTACAGGTCTGTGTGTGCTGTCCTTAAATGAAAGAACATGAAGGAAGGCATCCAACCTTAGCTATATAGATAAGGCCTTAGTTATATAGCCAAAGAAGAAATAAGAGAGCAACCCATTCATCATTTCAGATGCTCACCATCTGGTAATTACTGCTTTCTGAGCCATCTTTACCATCACTTTACCACCATCTCTGAGTTCAGGAAAGATGCCTAAAGTTGCACACTTCCAGAATGCAAACTAAATCCTGTGTTAGTCATCTATCAAGTCCTTTGATCTACGTTCATATGAGGCTGCTGCCTATTTTTAATGCTCATCTTTTACTATTTTACCTCGTAATCAGTATGGCTGCATCAACTGAAGACATGTCTTCTCCCCAGCTTGTTGACATTTCTAAGTGTATATCATTCTTCTTGCCAAATTCTTCATGTTGCCATTTACAAAAGCTTTCCAGCATTTTTTCCCCATGATGTCCTATATACATATCTGCCTGGAAACAAAAAACAATTTATGTTATTAAAATTATGATTCTGTAAATAGAATTTAGAACTTTTTCTGAGTTAGCAAAAATATTCTGCTTTTTATGACATAATATATTCACATCAAAACAACTCAAAATTCACAAGCAGAGACCACTTTTTTCTCATGTTAAAGACACAAGTAGAGACAGTGTATTGAGAAGTGCATATTCATCTGTTCACTTGTCTTATTTATTTTCTGATTTTTCATTATCCACAGTGAAGAAAAGAATAATGATGTGGACATCCAGAATTTCAACACGAAATGATATATCTCCAACTTCTGAGATGAACTGAAGAAAGAAATACTTACTCACTGGAGAAATACAATATTTTAAAATTAGAACCACAGATAAAGGAATCCCTTTTTCTAATGAACTAACTAAAGTATGAAAGAATTTGCAAAATATTTTGTAGAAAAGAAACCAAACAAGAAATCAAGTTGATGTTGTCCTGAAATATGATATAAAACCCACAGGTTAATGGAAAATCTCAGTCAAGATATCAACTGACTTGTCTTTCTTCAGAAAAAAAGAAGAAGATTTGAAATGATGTCTCAAAGAATAGCTCTATATGATGGCACCTTTTGTTTGTCCACAGATTAGCTAACGAAGAACATCAGTACTCCTTCTCCTGTCCATTTGGTTTAAGCAGGATGAATTTTTGTATTCAGCTATCTGAATGCACAAAAAGCAGAGCAGAAGCAGATTTTGTTAAGACCTACCAGATTTCCACATGAAAACTCTGATTGACTTTCGACAAGCACAGAAAAGTGTCAATACATGCAGCACATAAATTACAGAGTCACAGTATCACAGAATATTCTGAGTTGGAAGGACCCACAAGGATCGTCAAGTCCAACTCCTAACTGAATGGTCTGTATGGGGATTGAACCCATGACCTTGGCGTTACTAGAACCATGCTCTAACTAACTGAGCTAATCTCAATTAGGAGAAGTTTAATCTTACTGGGGCTGCCCATTAGTGAAAATCACTAAGCAACGCACAAAAGCTAACTGAGAAAATTTGTTAGCCATTAAAGCTGATGTATATTGCAAGCCTTTGGAGCAACAAGCTAAGTAGCATTACCCTTGACAGGCTAAGACAAAGGTAATAAATACTTACTGGAGTCTCATGAAGGAGGATGAGTTTAGTCACTCGAAGATTTACTTGTAATCCAAGACTCTTGTGCTGGAAAAGGTTAAAAACCTAAGATAAAAAACAGCAAATCAAGATACGTCCTTGTATTGTACACAACACACTGTACACTAAAAATAGCAGAGCCTCAGAGAACTCAAAAAATTCTCATATTCTACTGTGACTGCTTTAGTATTTTATAATTTGAACAGAAAATTAAGCCAACATACTGTCTTGGTCTTCTGAAAGGAAAAGAGAGCTTAAGTAGTATTCATACTAGGAGCACAAAAAACCTTTTCCCCCCTCAATGGCTATGACCACTTCACAAATTGTAGTCTGTTTCTCCAAATCTTTAAACATGCATTTAATATTGTCCACATGAAAATTTCTATTCAGTTAAATTCATGATCAGGGCCCAAGTGGTCTGAGCTAATCTCTAACTCTCTAACTTTCCCTATCATTCAGAATAGTTAAAGTTTATATTAATTGCTCAGCTTATGCTCCTCTTTAGAACAATCTCCCTTTGTGCATTACAGATGCTGTTTTTCAATGTTTTATGCACCAAATGACTGCACTACAGTTCCAGATGGAGCTGGGAGGGAATGTAATTGTTCAAGTCCATTCCTCTTTCATTTTTCTCAGCTACTAATGATGACATGATCCTTCTCCACAACAATGTCATCTCTTCATAACAAGCATAGATCATCAGAAACTATTCAATATCCCAACCTTCCCAACAACACCACTTGTTTCCAACCTAAAGTTGTCTTACTCTCTCACTTTCAGGCTCCCCTGGAGATGCATGACCAGACAGCACAGACAAGTGTACACGACCATGGTTTTAATGCTGTAAAATATAGGGACTAAGTCTTGACAGCATGCTGATGGTCATGTACTGACTGTCCCTTGTAAGTGCTCAGTCATAGTCATTAGAATGAGCGATGAAATCAGCCCGTGGTGCATGCATTCTTGGCAAAAGGTGAAAATTAATTTAAAATTTCCTACCATGTTTAAAATGGTTAGAATAAATCTTCTGGCAGCATCTGTTCCATGATATGAAACCATAGCTGGATCTGCCACTACAACAGTTTCTATATTGTACTCTTGAGGTAGCTTGTAAGAATATCGCTTTCCTCTTCCACTTTCTGATACTTTTTGATTCTTGGACTTTCTTCTGTCTGTAAAACAAAACATTGCTTGAGAAACTCATCCTTCAAACTACACCGTACAGTACTTTTTAGGATTTGTCCCCTTTGGTTATGTTGTAACTCTGATTATGCAGAATGTGATACCTATGAACTTGAATATATACTTACTTATCACAACCAATGCTAAGGCTTATATTGAAGGTCTGTACTGTGTATAAATACTAGTTCATACCAAGAAAACAGGAATGCTATTCTTCTGTTCAGATAAAATCTGAAACATTTTTTTGCATCCTTTCACCTAACGTACTAAAATAAAAGAATATGTGTCTCCTAGTTTGCTTTGTGGGAGAAAATTGAACTCATGTTGGGTTTTAGAGAAGAACAGTCCCACTAACATTGCAGAATTGTTGCCTGTCCAGTCTCATAAACCAAAGTAAGCATCCTCATATAATTATATCTTAGCATACAAGATGGCAAATATAAATACGCCACAAATACAGCATTAGGAAAATACATGGAAAAATTTGGTGATTTGCAGAGACAAGAGTATTTCAGATGAATGACAGAGAATGATATGTAGGATATAGGTTTATCAGAAACAAACAAGGGAAGTCCTACTGATATAACTTCCAAGTCATTATTCTTTCATTATAATCAATGGAAGTAGAACAACAAAATGAAACTCTGGAAACAGTCTTCTAAACCTACAAATTGCAAACACGTTACAATTGTGGTAAGGTAGAGGTTACTGCCGGTTCTAATTTTAAGTTTTCCCTCCAAAACCACCATTACAATAGATATGAAAAAAAAGAAAAACTAATTACACAGAAACAGTTTAAGTCAGGTGGTGGTCAGATAAACATATAGCAGTTAACAATGACATTTTAAATAATCTAATTTAAAACAAAATACAAAATGGAACTCCCTGTTGTAATAGTCATGTTTCGTTAGATCCTTCTGAGAGGCTGTAGAATTTCTGGGACTGATCTCATTGAAATTAAAATCAAGTGAATATTTTTTCAGCATTCACAATGGCATATTGAGCTCTCTGTTTATGTAAAAAGTGATGCTTGAGATGACAATTATAAACACGTGTTCTGGAAACACTCAAATACTCAAAAATTTTTAGGAAATATTTTGCAATTAATCAATCTATCTCATATTTAACAGGAAAGTTCCTGCAGTGCTTTTTATAACACATGGCTACTCTTCAAAAAACAAGTCACTCTTCAGGAAAGGGCTAAAAATATGCCTTGAAAGTCAACAGACTCACAAATTAAATTCAAAACATAGGATACCAGTGGAAGAGGGATCTGTGATGATGACAATGAATTAGTCTTTGAGGAACTAAGGGACACTTCTGAGTCAACTGCCCTTGTCCCTACTGTGGACTTCAAGTTGCCAGAACTAGACTGAGCATCACACAGTTGGACAACCTGGGCCAGAAGGTGCTTAATAAAACCTGGATGACAACTTTATGGAGCACATCCTAAGGGAGCTGACTTCAAAAGATGTTCTCTTTGATCTGTCGCTTGTCAATACAGTGGATCTTGTTAGCAAAGCAGAGATTGGTGTCCTCTTGGCAACAGCAACCATGAAGGGCTCGAGTTTAAAATCTGTTACAGGAGGAAAAGTGCCAGCAAAACCTCAGCTCTGGACATGAGGAGAGCAGTCTTCAAATTGCTCAGGGAATTAGTAAGTATGATCTCCGGGAAAAATGTTTTTGCATGTGCTAGGGTCCATCATTGTCAGTCACTTTTGAAACACCTCCTAATGGCAGAGGTGCAGCAATTTTCAAATGTTGGAAGTCAAAAAAGTAAAGCAGAAGACCAGCTTGGCTGAACCAGGATCTTCTCTTGGAGGTAAGGAAAAAAAGGAAGGTGCACACTCAGTGATCAAGGGAAGCCTGTTGGATCTGCATCTTTTTGGATTTCAGCTTTTGATACTGTCTCTCAAAGGATCCTTCTGGACAAACTGTCCAGCCCACAGCTGGATGAACACATCATGTGGTGGCTGAGCAATTGGCTCACAGATCGAGCACAGAGGGTAATGGTGAATGGGGGAACATCAGAGTGGTACCCTGTCACTAGTGGGGTTCCACAGGGCTCCATCTTGGGCCCTGTGCTCTTCAACATCTCCATAGAAGACTTAGATACAGGATTGGAAGGGACACTAAGTTTGCAGATGACAGAAACTGGGAGGAGCTGTTGACTTCTTCAAAGGCAGAGGGGCCCTGCAGAGAAACCTCAACAAATTAGAGGACTGGGTAGTCACCAACCATATGAAGTTCAACAAGGAGAAGCGCTGGATTCTGCACCTGGGATCACATAACCTCAGCTGTTTGTACAGATGAGAAAATGAGATGCTGGAAAGCAGTGTCACGGAAAGGGCCCTGGGGGTTCTGGTTAATGGCAAGCTGAATGTGAGTCAGCAGTGCCCTGGCAGCCAGGAGGGCCAACCATGTCCTGGGGGGCATCAGGCACAGCATCACCAGCTGGGCGAGGGAGGGGATTGTCCCGCTCTGCTCTGCACTGGGGTGGCCTCACCTTGGATATTGTGGGCAGTTTTCAGTGCCACAATATCAGAAAGATGTTAAGCCACTAGAGAGTATCCAAGGGAGGGGCAATGAAGATGGTGAAGGGCCTTGCGGGGAAGCCATACAAGGAGGGGCTGAGGGCACTTGGCCTGTTCAGCCTGGAGAAGAGGAGACTGAGGGGAGACCGCATTGCAGTTACAACTTCCTTGTGAGAGGAAGGAGGGGCAGGCACTGATCTCTTCTCTGTGGTCACCAGTGACAGGACCTGAGGGAATGGCCTGAAGTTGGGCCAGAGAAGGTTTAGGTTGGATATTAGAAAAAGGTTCTTCCTCCAGAGGGTGTTTGGGCACTGGAACAGGCTCCCTAGGGAACCGGTCACAGCACCAAGCCTGACAGAGTTCAAGTATTTGGATAATACTTTCAGGCACATGGTGTGACTCTTGGGGATGGTCCTGGTTGGACAAATTGATCCTTATGGGTCCCTTCCAACTTTGCATACTCTGTGATTCTGTAATGCAGATATATACTTTACAACGTAACAAGTATGAATTACTCATGCTGAAAAATATTATCTATCTTTTTTTGTAGTCAGTTATAAAAGATTGTATATGAGTGATTCAGTCCATCCCACTACAGGTTAGAAAGGCTTACTGACTCCTATACAGCTGGTGACACTGCAAGACTTAGTAACAATGATAAGCACACACATTTACTAAAATAAAAAATTATATATTCTCCAGAAATAAATCTTTGTTGATTGCCTAGAAGTAGAAATAGCTTACAAATTCATAAGCTATCTAAAATTAAATTTAAAATCTCTCATTTTGAGCCTGCAGACACTTGCTTAGCCTTGTTACTTCTGCTAGCCTCTACCCTTATTCATGTTTGCTAATTGGATTTACAGCCTATTTTATAAAACATTATGGGTGTTTTCATCACTCTTTTAAGAATAATTTCTAATAAAGCTTCAGTGTCAGTATTTCTGCCAAAACTCCCACACTCTATAAGCTATACAACTGTGACTTACTATACAAACACTTAATGCTGCAACAGTAAGCTATAGATCTAACATTAAACAATAAACTCATTTGTGTTAAAAAAGATCTCCCAGAAGCCAACTGATCAATCTGCCTTCCTCCTAGGCACAGTGATTGATTCCAGTGCAGTTCACAGCAGCAGTTTATTCATTCTTCCCCTCTTTGTAAAAAACAGCAGCTAGTGGTTGAAAACTTTCAATTTAGTACTAGCATGCACAGAGAAGTCTGTTAACACACCTCTCTAAAAGTTGTAACTAGGAGTGCAAAATTGACAGTAAGTAGTCTACAATTAAAAAAAAAACAACATTGTGCTAAACACTAACGTCTCTGCGGTCCCATAAATTGTTCAAACCTCCGCTTTTGGGATTGTAGTGTACAAGAAGACTACACAGCTCTGTAGACAAGATGTCTGCCAGGGGCTGTGCCAAACATTTGCCTTAGCTATCTGTCCCATTAACAAACCAATGGACAATCTGTTCTTGGCCAGCCAAGCTTTTCCAAATTGCTGGCAGAAATTTCCATCCCGAGACCTCATTTATCTGAAACTTGTAGCTCTTACTTTAGAATTTTAAATAAATGGAATTAGTAATTTTGGTGCTACTGATATTCAAACAACTGCCTCAATTGCTGCCAGGTACTCTAGGTAAAAACACTTGTTTCCTTACATAGTCATAAATAACACTATAAACCAAGAAGAACTATAAAGAGTAAGTCATTACTGAAGGTACAGTATGTAAGAGATAACTCCTGCAAAAAAACATATCTACATCAATACTGTATGAGCTAGCAAGATAAAAATCACATTAAAGATGCACAAATTCATCTCAAAAATTTAATTACATTGTCAAAAAATAAATTCTACAGGTGTGTTCTATGAACTATGACTTCTATTTTGTGCAACTATGAAGAACAGGAAGATTCCACATCAGTTTATTGCTTAAACTCAATTGATGGAAAGAAAGATAGGAATATTGCAGTACTCCAGCAAGAAGGTTAAAAATACTGCAGCATGTATGTTTGCATTCAACAGGCAATTAAGAGAAAACAGTAAGAAGTGTTAACAAAACAAAAATCCCACCCAAAAAACTAAAGGAGATTAAAATCCAGCTATTATAATCAGAGGTTACATAAACTATCTGAGCCAACATTAACAACAGGCTGTGACTGCAGGATTCCTGCACACCTACAAGTCCTCAGGCACAAAAGCATTTCCTGAGTATATGCACATGAGGCCCAGGCTACAGAGCAATCAGCAATACTCCACAGGCTTTCTTTTCCCAGGGAAAAGAAAATGGGTACCCTAGTCATACAGAAATTGCGGTATTCTGTCTAGGTAGGGAATATTCAAGAGCTTAAGAAGCCATTATCTATACCCTCACTGTAGTTGGAATAAGGATTTAAATATCTTCCTGCAGAGTGACAACTTTTTTCTGATCCAAGGAATGGAAATTAGTATCTCAGGTAGCACCGGTCTCCACCTAAAGCATAGATCCAGACCTATGACCACATGTTTATGCATTTTGTTTCATGATCCTCACATAGAAACAGGCTGTGGAGCAAGAAGCAACACATCTGACCACCCAGTCTACATTCCAAAAATTAAAACTTTGGCTTTTGATTCAGTGAAACTTAGCAGGCTTTTTCCTGCAAAATTGCATCAGTCTAAGAGAAGAAGTACACTTTTAACTCAGGACAGTATATTGCTTATTGCCACAACTAAGAAGTAGAAGAGGAAGCTTCCAGTCTCACAAATTCAGAAGGGATTCAAAATTCACACTCATCATACCCTGGACAGGAACTATCATTCTGTGTGCACAGGAATGACTACTTGAGAAGAATTCCGCCCCCCCTGTCCCAAAGTATGCCATGGCTTAGCTATGAGTTAGGTTCATTGTACAAACAACTCCAGTGTGGAAAAAGGAAAAAAGCTTAGCTTCCTAATGTGGCCCTTGGCTCTAATTACAACTACTGCTCTCACATTTTTTTCATAGCACACTTCTGAACTTGTTGCTTTTAAAGGTCTCATCAGCCATGTGCTAAAGAAAGGTGTGGATTGTAAGGTCTGTGTGTATAACTGGCTTACATATGTAAATAAATCATAAACAGTTTCAACAAAAGTATATACATGCACACTGTCAGCAATCAAGAAACCATCTGCTTCTGTTAGTATGATTCTCTCCCTCCCCTAATTAATAAGAAAACCACCCCATTCACAAAAACAAGTTCTTTGTTCTATCCAAACAAGTTTGGCTGTGTGGCAACTTTCAATCCAGCCCTCAACAGTAACGGACAACAAACAATACCTTCTTTGATCGCCTCTGCTAGTTCTCCATGAAAACCTGTTATTTCCAATAGCGATCCTTCAACACCTCTAGCACTGACGTTCATTCCTTCTGATAATTACAGTTCATCAAGGGCAATACATATTTGCTTGATAGCTAGCCAGCCTTTGAGAACAATTTGGATCAAAACCAGCAAGTACCTGTTCCAGAGCACCTATTCTGACACACAAGTACTGTAGAAGCAAGAGATCCAGCTGTAAGATAGGTCCATATTGCTGAGAAGTTGCTGTGTTACTGAGTTGCTCTGTGCCACACAGCTCCAATTCTACCAAGGCAGCTGTGCATAACCTGAGACTATCTCAGAACTTCCAACACTCATTTGTTTTACATTTGTTTAATTCATCTACTTAGTTTAGGATTTGACTTAGAATTTCTAAAATATTGATGTAAAGGCTTATTATTGATGCTTCAACCCATCTTTAAGGGGTCTGTAACATGAATATTTAGATATTGGCTAACTTTGTATCACACCTGTCAATTGCTCCCAGCATAGACAGAGATTTTAAGCATCTAATTTACTGCAGCCTCTTTTATTAAAATAATTTGTAGCAGCAGAGTGAGGCACTGGTCTTGCTAGTACAAAAGCATCAGTTCGAAATTGCAGATATTTATACCCTCTGGCAATAAAGTTATGCCAGATGTTAGGCGGCTATGCACAGCTTGAACTATTCTGAAATTTCAAAGCTGGTAGTAGAAATAATAAAAGTTGTTTCAAGCTAATATTTGAGTCTCTGTTTATAGATTACCTGCAACAAGTCAAAGCCTTGAGTGTAAGATTATTATAAAAGAATAAGGTGACTTTCCGGTTTTAGAGCATAAGAAGAAGTGAAAGGATATCTGGTAACAAACATGACAGAAAAAAAATGCCCTTACAGAAGAGTTTTCATCTTTACTCACTTTAATACCCATCATAGTTTGCTATTTGTCAGATGCCCCTCTCCCTTGGCAGTGCAAACACCATGCATACTTTTCATTTTCTATTTCTCATTTCCTAACACAGGCAGGCAAGGGTACTCTAACTCACTTCTCACTAAAAGGGAAGAATAAACAGCTTTACCTTATGTGAACAATTTTTGCCAATATAGAAAATTTCACTTTTAGATAAGCAGTGTCAACGTAATACAATGACTAACAGACTAATACAGATCCTGCTGGTGGAAGTCCCATGTCATTTATTTAGTCCCACTTAATAACTACAAAAAGAGCCTTGTTTTGCTAATTTATGTTTGATTTCAAATGGATGGATGCCTAAATACAAAAACAATACTTCCAAGATGGAAAAAAAAAAACCCTACAAAAATCTGTCATGTTTATTCTATAACCACATAAAATGGACAGAGCAGTATGAATGTTCAGGAACGATCAGACAGCCTCAGAAAAGTTCCGGCTGAAAGTGATCCCCAGAAGGCAGTGAGTTTAACCTCCTGCTCTAGTCAGTGAAGTGTCAAAGTATGATTAGCTCTTGTAGAGCCATTTCCAAGTTTTATAAACACCTGAGGGCATAAACTCGACAGCCTCTCTAGGCAGCTTCTTGCAGTGCTAAGCATTCTTGCTGAGATATCTTTTTCCTTATGCAAATTGAAATTTCCTTGAATGCAAGTTACAACTGTTGTCTGTCACAGCATACCTCTAAGGAATGTCTGGCTTCATCTTCTTTCTGCAGACCCTTAGGCACCAGAAAACTGCAGCTGCATCCTCCTTCCTTTACCTTTCCTTATCTCTCTGAAATAACTGTTCCTTCTGCCTCACTCCAAATGTCATATAACCAGCTCCCGAGACCTGTCAGTCACCTCTGCCATTTCTTTCCACTTTGTCAGTATCTCATTTATACATGAAAACCACTCCTAAAAATGTGCACTCATTCTGGTTTATTTCCTGCAAGAAAAATAATTTCTGACAACATTAGAAACACACTCAGCTCATGCTGAAGTCAAAAGACTGAGACGTCCTCTATCTTTTCAAGAAGTGGAGCTGATGATGAAGCAGAAACAACAGAATGTCATCTTTCACAAAAGCCAGTTTTCCCTTCTCCATTGAAAAATTTAAGTCATCACTATGTGCCAAATTTTTGTGAAACCCTTCTACTTCAACAGCTTCTTCTGTCATTGATGAAGATACATTAGAATTGTTTCATACAGTTCTTCTAAGTGTCAATCATAGAACAAGAACACTTATGAAAATCATTTCAATTCAGCATCAGACACATTTGGAAGTTCAAGACTTATTACTAACTGAAACCAGGAAGAACTATTTAAAGCATTCCAGTGTTTTAAAACAGAAAATTAAGTAGAAGCATTGCATGGAGTGGGTAATTAAGGAACTATGAAGATGGAAAAGGAGAAGAAATAGATTGCAATTATTACGTTGAAGTAGAAAAACAACCCAAAAAGTTCTACTTTCAAATACAAACAGATATTAAGAAGCCATGTATATTCCTTAGTGGACAGTTCCCCCTTCCAACAAGTAAAATTGCAGCCTCAGTATGCCACCTCAAAGTCCACCATAAGGCACTGCTACAAGAATAATAAAATATGCTTTTGCTGTTTGGTTGGGGGTTTTTTAACTACTGTCTCCTCATCCTAAATATGTATTTGCTACATTGGAATTTTTTCGGTGTGATTTGTGTATTACCTGTAACAACACCACAGTACCGATTCTGAGAAGTTGGCTTTTCAGTAATTTTCTCCTCTAAGGACCTTTTTCGTCTGTACACCCTGTGTGCATGACCTGTCACAGCCAAAGTGTGATTGAGTGGCTCAATAAATATGAAGTCCTCATTAATCTGTATAAATCCCATCTGCAAAGGAAAACAAAAGAACACATCAGAGTACAATTTAATAAGTTGTGCAGAAGTAAACCCACACAACTCCATTTAAGAAAACACTTTGTTTTAGTAACCTTATGAGCAAAGTGACTACCTTCATATTTTACAAGCTTTCAACTTAAATGAACTAGAATAAATTTCATTTATTTCATCTAAATCTGGGTGGGTGGGTGGCTACATGCCAGTAGCATATGCACAGTAAAAGATATGGAATGTTAAAAGTTTGCTTTAGGAGACCCAAGTGGTCATTTAAGTACGTAGGCATTTACAGAAAAGTCTATAATGAAATAACAGGAAAAATTTAAGGCATAAGAATACATTGTGAACAAATGAAAAGACATCTTATGGCACTCCTTTTACACTTATTCAAATTTAAAAGAAAACAAAAAAAGCATTAAAAAAGGCAGCAATCCCTCCTTTATTGCCAGCAGTTAGACCAGAAAAATATTTTAATACAACTGCTCAGTTGTTTAGCTTCTCCCCATCCCAAAATATTTATACACACAAACATACATGAAAAGTTAACACACCAGATGCATATCTAATATTACAAGAGTGTGGACAAAGTTAAAAAAAATACTATAAAACATATTTATGTAAATATCATACAAACCTAACTCAGCTCAAATTGTTAAGATACCAACACATACAAGTTCCTATCAAGAGTAAAGCTGGAGACAGAAAGGTTTTGTGGGGGTTTTCTTCCCACATCAGCAAGACTGACAGTTATCTTCCTTATTCTCTAAACTGAAAAAACATATTAAACAGTTTTGCTATAGAAAGAAAACAACGTGATACACCGGGCTAAGAGAAGCAAACACCTATTCTATATATCATCCATGGAGAGAAATGGAAAATAATTTTGTTTCTTCTGGAATTATACAGGTACCATTATCACATTTAGATATCCTGCCTGACATACAGATAAATCATCAAAAAATATTCTGACCCAAGCAAAAAAACAAAATCAAATTTTATATGTGATACAAAACATAATTTCCTTCAAACATAATTGGGCATTACTTTAAGAGAAAAAAAACTTTTCTGCACAACCGCATGAAATAAATGTAAATACATGTTTTTAATTTTTCAATCAGCTACCCTAGTTATGAAATGCTGAACAAACATTGGAAGGTCATCATTAACAATGTACACAAACATAAAAGCATCTGGGTTTTCGGCTGCTCCTTGTCCTTTTTGCACTTGCTTTTTAGGTTCATTTCATCACGAGTTTTAAATGTCACACATTAGATTAGCTAGTTATATATCACGAGGTACTTTCTGTACACCTACGAGATAACACTTCTATGCATCTTGAAAAATGTTATTTTTAGATAACAACTTTTCTAATATAAACTATAATTTATGTGAAATTAATTTTTATTGAAAGGGATAGTTCTTAAACATTAGTAAAATATATAGACTATTTCTCACTTGATTTTTATGTCTAATGCTGCATTCCACTCAGGTATAGAATAATTTTATTTTTTTTAAGAATTATTTAGCCATGGAAGATGATAAACTGTGAATATAAAACAGGAATAACAGCCCATTAGGTGGTGCTGCAAGTTTTCCTTGTCCACCAACCAAAAACAAGGCCTTAGCTGCCCATGAAGAAAGACTCAATCATAGAACATTTCCCGTATTTCTTCTGTCTTCATTCTCTTTGCTGCAAATTGAAACCAGGGCTTTAAGACGATGTTCTTCAGATTGCCAACTCGACATAATGAAAAGCTGTGCTGTGGCCACTGACATTTAATGCTTTCTTTCAGCTCTTTGCATAAGCTGAAATTTAATTCAGTGGTAGAGAAATCCAAAAATTATTGCCAGTTTCCCGAGTCAGAAGTTAAAGAAATGAAGAGTGATGTAAAGTTATATGTATGCAAATGGGTAATTTTCAGAAAAGTCTAGAGAACCAAATAATCTGTTACCATTTTGACTGCTTTCGAAAAAAAAAAAATTAAAATTACTATTTCTCCATTTCTTGGACAATTTCACAGGTAAAAAAGGGAAGATAAAGCTATATCCTTACCAACCATGCCCTTATTTTTCCATAATCACTAGAAGTGAAGATCTTCTACCCCAGAAGCAAATACAGTAAGCAGAGAAAACAACAGCCATGCATTAAAGCACGACAGTTTCAGTATGTTTTCAGATATTGAATGCCAGGGCCAATTACAACCTTCAGACAATTCAAGTAGCCATGAGAATGCACAGCAAAACAAAGATTGAATAAATGTGAAAATAAAAACTCTAATATTTATCTGGGGTAGAACTGTGAATTCTGAGGAACTAACCCATCTTCCACCAGTTTCATCTCAAGAACTACCACCACTCACAGATGCAATTGAAAAGCTTACCAAAATGCTGGACTTAACTCATGCAAAGGTAACATTACACACCATTATTTACCCTGGATTTTCAAGTTTCTTACCTGGAAAAAATTAAGTACACTTAAATGTAGCACATGCATCTCAGTAGACTTCAAGCCCAGCACAATTTCATTTGGCAAAAAATTCCTCAGATTTTCTAAGTAAGGATGAACTGGGTACTTGCTCTGCATTTTATTTACTTTATGCAGTAAAGAGAGACCTTAAGTATTGAGCAAACTTCATCAAATGATGGGCAAATAAAACTTGACCTGCAAGAAAATTAATTTATTGCCAAATTAAAATAGTAGGAAACAAAGGGAAATGGAAAACCTCTTCCCGCAGCATCCTGAGTGGCACAGGGTGGGTGGAGAACAGGGGATATGGTCAGTATGTTACAGTTTCTCACTGCTGCCCCCTCATTTTCACATTTTATCCTTTCTCTCTCCACAAGCTGCTGACCTTCAGGATAAGCCTGCTCCAGTACAGGTTCTCCATAGCCTGCACTGTCCTTCAGGGTATGCCCACCTGCTCTGGCATCAGGTCTTCCATGGGGAGAACTCCCTGGAGGACATGCCATATCTGTTACATCACCTGGAGTACCACCTCCTCCTTCTCCTCCTCCTTGTCCTCTACCCTTGGTTTACTCAGGGAAGTTTTTCTCACTTTTCCTCATTCCTCACAGTGCCAGGAACATTTTACCCTTTCCTTTCTTCAGAGACATTGTTATCTTAGCTGCAGGACTCAGCTGTGCCTTTTGGCGGATCCATTGGGGTCTGTTGGTATTGGCAGTCCCTGCTGTCATCCCACAGAGGCTGCCTGTACAGCCACACACCTTTTCCTGTCTTGCAGGTTATGACTATTAGCTGCATGTTCACATGGACACAGGTGTACCTAGTAACAGTGTGTTCCCTTAAACAAGTAATAGGGTCAAAATTTCCTAATTTTCATTTGAAGTAAACCCCCACTGTGTTACACCTTTCCTGCTCTTTTGGCCTATCATCCGTTCAACAGGCACCTTAAACTAGATTTCAGTAATAAATTATATAGATGATATAGATCAGATATAGACTTGCCATGTCAAGAACCAAATAAAAATTTCCATGAAGTCAACTCTCCATTTTCTCGTGAAGCAAATGCACACAAGGACAGGCTGTACAAAACTGTACTTCTTCATGCTCTCACCATATTGCTCAAGGCACATATCAGTATGAAAAAAATGCATTCATATATGATGCAGTAAATGTACATATCATTTAATACACATATGACAAGCATCATCACCAAAACACTAATGTCATTTGGAGTCTAAAAATGAAAGGTTCCCCTCAATGTATCATTCAAAAAACCAAATCTTGTTTACAAGTTCACTATTTATTTATTTTGAAACATAATCTGGTAATAGACTTTGTATTATTTGTCAAATGTCCCAGAACTGAAGATTTACTCCTGAGTACAGAGGTATAATCTTTAATTTGTATATCAGTATACCCCTCTAAAGAATGTTTTCCTCCATGATTTTACAAGTCCAGATTAAATGTAGTATCATGATTCTAACAGTGCTATTAGAACCTGACTTCATCTGAATTACAAAAGTATGTATCCCACTCTTACTAATGCAAATAATAAAGGAAGCTCAAACAACTTTTCAAACTGTGTAAATAACAATGCAAAAACATCACACACTCTCTACTGCTCTCCGTCATTAAGAACCTCCATTGCCAAAGGCTGAAGAAACATGTCATAAGTGCCAGCAACTTCTGTCTTCAATTTCATGGCAGTGCACATCACATTTCATGGCTGTGCACATCATATATGCCATGCTTCTCTTAGAGGTTTTCTCTACCTGCCTTCTCACTTCACTGTGCTGTACAGAGTTAGGATACATGAAAGCAGGCAGAAAGTCAGTATTATCAATGCTGACTAGCTTTCAGCTGGTGACATAACGTTCAATTCAATCCTTTCTAGGAACATTTTTAATGGTAAGGCTGTGCCTTAAGAAAGTACATATACATGCACAATGCTATACCTTATAGCACAGAGGAAAAACATTCAGACTCTTATGCAGAGACCACTGGGTTTAAAAGCATGAATTCAGGTATTAGCACCCAAATTTGAGATCTGTAGAAACATGTTTTCCATGGCTTTGAAATCCTTCCAAACTCCCCTACTATCAGTCTGCTTTAAGACACACAGTACTCTGAACTATTAGGGAAATCATTCTCTATAAGACACTGCTTTCATGTTTAAGTTCATGACTACTTTTATCAAAATAAACTAATGATGCACATGCAAAAGGATTTCTTCATTTTTATTAGATACAAATTAAGTAGAACAGTGAAGAGTCCAAAACTAGGATGGGTATGCATATTGTGACACATTTCAACAAATGCTATCATTCAAATAACCTTACTCAACTGAAGAATCTCTCAAGATGACCGTGTAGAGTGAAGTGTAAGCTGCTCACAAAAAGCATACAAATCCAAAGGAATCAGAATTGTTGAAAAGAAAATTAATTAAAGGAGACCAATGGATAAAGAAAGTATAGGTATTAGGTCCATCCACAGGGTCTGTAATTGTTACCCCTCAAACTACCCTTTGCCCATTACTCCACTGTCTGCCAAATCCTAAGAGGTTTGGCATTTCCTCCAGATTCCAAGTATTCTGTTTCCTAGCCAGAAATATTTCCTTTTTTAATACCTAGGTCTCCTCTGTAAACATGTTACTTGAAATTACTGATGCATTGAGTACAAGAGCTGGTTAAACTGCCAATACTCTAATATTTACTATGATTTTTAAAATGTCTTCACAACACAGAAGGTTATCTATACAAAGAATAGTCTACCTAAGAAGTAACCATGAACAATCATTGACTACCATAAAAATAAAAATATTTTAATAACTCTATGTGTGCAATGAATTATTTTGTAACACAAGTTTGAGATCTATTGCAACACGTTACCAGTTACTTCACTCATTATCCCTTGATTTTAATCACTTTAAACTACATATAACTGTATATGCTGAAGATTACCAGTGAACATTGCATGATACCATTTTAAGACATATCACATTTTATACAATCAGTTGCAACTAGATACAGGTAGAATTAACTCCTCAATCCCTTTTCTTTTTTTCATAAAAATGCTTTGGAAATCTATTGATCCTATGTCAGCTTTTACCTATTCGTTCTGATTTATGCATATAAATTAAAAGTTCCAACTCAAAGTTAAATCATCTCTCTATTAGAAACCATGTTTATTTTATTATATGTGCAGTTAAGTCATAACTTTAAAGAGAATAATCCAGGATAGCAAATACTGCAAAATACAGCACCAACAGCAACATTAACTTTTGCTCAAGCTTACAATTCTACTTTTTTAGCTCTGCAACATGAATGCTAGATTCACTTTTTAAAATAAACTTTAGTTAGAATAGTTTTTCAAGTAGAAACAAAACACATCTCATTGCGGAGAAAACTTTACACCCAGAGACCAAAACCTTTTATCCGGCCTGTACAGGGTTGTATACCATTCAGTTTCCTACCTAGTGAAGAGCAATGGTGAAGCACCAAATTTATGTGATGGTAAGAATATCTCACCAGCAACACGTTGGTCCATAGCCGTGTTCCAATTTCACTGCCTACAAGCTTCTCATCATAGCTTCCAGTTCTGAATTTCAATTACTCTATCTTGTTGAAAGGCTTGTGTTCTTGCAGTGGTATTTTGACAAAGTACGGCTAAACTTGGAAAAGGTATTTGAGTTTCAACTGAGAAGCAGGTGTCAGGCTATACTCTCTGCAAGAATCCCGTAGCTCTGCAAAAACCTACTCACTTAAATGGTCTCAAATAGCGCCACACTTTTCAATGAGAAGCTCACATTTCTGTTCCCTACATTAAAATCTGAGATTAGAACATAAACCTCTATGATTTGAATATCTACCTTTAAACTGCAGATTGCACTTCTAAGATATAAAAGACACAAATATTCTACACATCTTATTCATCCATCGCCCACTTACAGAGTACAGATAATGTAAAGTACATGCCTCCCTTTCCACATTTGGGATGTATTTTTAATATATGCAGAATGCATTTGCAGAAGTCTCTTAGTTGTGTTTAATGTATTCTTTGTGATGGCCTTAGATTTTATTGGATATTAGACGGAAATGTTACATTATAATCAGCCTATGAAGTCCACAGCTTACAATTGTCAGTGCTGGTATCTCAAAGAGTCAAAAGTCAGAATTGTTACAGGGCACTTTGGGAAGTTCTTATGTATATCTCAAGCAATTAATACCCAAGCTGCAAACTGTCAGCACAGCTGCAATACAATGTCTTTAAACCTAAAGGATGCATTTCACACACTTAACACAAGGTGATAAATGAAAAATCTACAGATATTGTAAAATTAACATAAGCATAGATAGTTTGAACCATGATTTTGAAAGCAGTTCAAAAGAGTTTTTCAATGCTTATAGGTAAAATTATCATTAATACACTAAGCTTCAAAGTGTTTCAATTAATTGCATCTTTAAAGAAAGGAAGCAAAAAGCTGCAAAGGCAAGGTCAGTGTCAAAACTCTATCTGTATAACTACAATGTTCTAATCTCATCTATATTTCATGTTTTTTATTTCAGCACTGTCACTTTTGTCATATGTTCCATGGTATCTGGGCTTACCATAAAAGCTCTCATCTCTTTTGCTTTCTTCTGGAGTTTTCTAAATCCACAACAATCCCCACCAAAGATGAAAAGCTTAAATATTGCCTATGATATAACACGTGACCGTAATAATAAATGTGCAAGGATGATATAATATTTATATTTCATGGAATTTATACCAAATGGGCTTTAGCCTACATGATGTATAGTTAAGATTCTTTTTAGTAAAGATACTACCTAAAATATGTTATGAATTGGTACACAATTCACAAGGGTAAACAGAAGGGTACAAATCCCTTTTTTACTAAAGACTAACACAAATTTCTGAGCAAGTACAAATTGCCTAGTTTCCAGCAGAGTATATACATCTTTCATGATCATCTTAGAGAGATACTGGGGTTTTTTTGAATAGTAACATTAAAATACTGAAGTAGTTATTATACTTGCCTCTAGTGCCCTTTCATAATGTTTTACAATGGCTATACATACAAAGATTTACACAGCCTCATCTTCTGAAAAATCCACACAGATGCAGGAAAATATTTATGTTATTACTCAGCAGCACTCACTATGCTACTCACCATTAAACAGGTATTCACTACACACAAAATGAAACCGCAAATAAAAACATTAAATTTATCAATTCTAAACTCACTCATTTATTTTTAGTTCCTTTTTTAGACAACATCAAAAACGTGCTTCCAAAAATTATAGTGGTGTTTTAAAGTCAATATTCAGCCACTGTTACGAGCAGTAGAACTCATGAACCATACACAAGTCCTTTCAAAGGCCACAGTTTTCTGTGTAGTGTTAACAGGCTGGTATTCAGGATTCAAGTGACCACCTCTTCACATGATAACTACTCTGTTCTTATTACAAATACCAACTGGCTGTAGACTCTTGCAACCTATACTGTCACATCACCATAGAGTCCCCTGGTTCAGCTTTAGCCACTATTTTCAGGAATGTCAGTGCATTTTTAACTAATGTATACTTGATTTTTTAACCTCCAGAAGAGTTAGTAGAACTGATAAACCAATTCCAAAATGCTGAAATTTTTTGTTCAATTCCTCTTTCATGTCCCCCACCCAAGAAGCTCTTGCCCAGGTTCTGGTTGATTAAACCATAGAAAAGGGTCAAAAAACTCCTGAACACAGGAAGCTCTTGTGACAAAGGAGAACATATCCCAACACACGAAAAAGCTGTGTATTCTATAAAAGAAATCAAAAGCCAGCAGGAAAAGATCACTTGCTACCAAATAAATCATCTGCACTTCTCCAATGCTGATTGGAGTACATAGTAATAACACAGGCCATGCAAATTATTCTGAACAAAGGGCATTGTCTTGAAGGAAGCACCAGCTGAGAGAACAGTTGGCTTGTTCCTCTAGTGACTTACCTAGCACAATGGATTTTCAATTTTTTTATTACAGTCTCAAAGTCATAAATGCCATTTAACCTTCTTATTCTAGCCAGGAAATCAAACATATTAAAAGATATTTATACACCACTCCTGAAACTGTAGGTTTGCTTATAAACATCACTTGAATATTGAAACAGATTCAGCTAAATTCAATTTGCTAAATCAAAAACAAGTTTCCCTTTATGTCATATGCAGGATGCTTTATTTCATTATTTTCACTATACCACCTTAATTATCACTGCTTAAGTCCTGCAGTATTGAACAAAACGATGAAGAATAAAAAAGTCTAGAACAGACAACACAAATTGCCTCTGTGTTTTAGATGTTTTAGATTTACAGATCAGGTCCCCTATGCATTCAAGATTTTGTAAAATAGAGGCTTCCCTATACTTACCCTGTACTTACTCTTGTAAGGTAAATCTTTTGTAAGACTAACTAAAATAGTTTCACTAGAACTGTTACTGTATGATTTTACTATTCTTACTTGAAATATTTTGTATTTTTATCTTCTAACAGTTGGGAATTGTTCCAGTTTTCTAACTTCATTGATTCATGGCCATATTTTTAGATCCATCTCCTCTGGGGTCTATATTGCTATCCTTCTGAGGCAGCTTTCCAGGTTTCTAGATATTCACTCCAATGTTTTTATAAAAGGTACTGCATTTTCTGCTGTGCGATGATTGTGTGATGAAATAGGCTTTACTACTAACTATTCTTGTAGCCACAATTCCTCTCTCTGAATGACACCAAACAGAATAGTAAGCCTCATTTCAGCTATCATTTCACTATAAATTTGTGAAATGAAATTGACATTTCTGTAGACTCACTAAATGTCCTTCACCATTTAGATGAATCTTTCACATGTTGGATGGCTCATAATGATCCTGTGATCAGCAAATACACAACCTTTTCTTCTCCTGTCAGTCAGCTAAGTCATCATTCTACTAAGTAAATCTATAAATGCAAAAAAGTAGTAAATCACATTAGAAGCCACTCACACCAGCTTTTGGTCGTTTAATTCTGTGCCTCCCATCTCTGAATTTACCACTAAAGTAAAGTCAAGCCACCAGTTGTTGCTTCTGATTTTACTTCCTGTTTACACAAAGCATTTAAACTAGGTTTTTCATGACTACAACTCATTGGCTTTCCAGCAATAGAGGGATTTTCTTCCTTTGAAAATACTTTATCATAAAAAAGAATACACTCTCTATCATCTAAAATATTGCCTTCTCTGAACATTAATATGAAAGATAGTCACACTGAAATCCAAGCAAAATTTACTAGAACTCTTTCTCTGTCTGCCAGACAGATTTGTGAGAATTGGACTTCACAGCAGTCATAGGAAGTTACACCAAAGGTACATCTTCCGCTGAAAGGCAGCCAGCTTCACATGGAGAATGAAATCTTTAAGAAGAGGGACAGCACAGAACAGTCAAACACATAATAGGACCATTACATACAACACAATTCCTATTCTTTGCTATTTCTAATTTGTTATTTTATAGTCATTGTTGCATCTGACATTCAGTTTTTATAAAAATAACTTTTTCCATCTCAATTTCCTAGATCTAACTAGTTTTATCTGTTAGTTTTTGATGCTACTTACTTTTCCTAAGACATAAGGCAAGCAACGTGTTACTATCTAGATACAGTGGTGAAAATTGTTTCACCTAAGTAATGTGCCAACAAGTTCACTACATAATGTATGCTTTCATAGATTCTCTTAAAAAAAAAAGCCCAGCAAAATTTGAGAAGTTTATTGAAATTAAACATATGCTGTTCTTTTAACAGATTTATTGCTTCAACAGCACATTGTAAATGGACTCCATTGTACACTCTTATTTTGGCAGCAGTTATCCCGCAGTATAGTTTAACTGCAGTTTGGTTTAGTCAAATCAGTTGCATAAAAACACTGGATAGCTTCAATGCTTTAAAACAGAATTCATCTCAAAACATTTAAAATCTTGCAATGAGAAGGCCCAGAATAGTATATGTGTACATAAAAATTGTCAAAATCACTAGTGCACCGTAACTCAAATTTCAAAAAATTAAATCCTAAAAGGAGGTAAACAGGACACTGATGTTAAGTGAAACCCTATAGTTCTTATGATGACTCTTTCTGGAACAACTACAGAAACGTTTATAAACAATCACTACCCTACCCAGACTGTCCTATGAACCGTATGTGCATGTGCTGACTTTTATCTCTGTAGACACAAGTGTAATCTGCTCCAGTTTGAGGTAACTGAAGTATCTTTAATAATAATACACTGGAAACTACTACCATAAAGCAATTCCACTTTCAAATGCTTAGAACAGAAAAAGTAACAAATATGAAATACGAACTCCTAGAACTAAACATACCATTTTTTGTGTATAGTCTATTTTTCTAAAAAATAGATGGCAACAAAACCAACTGTGTCTAACTGCAGATAACTTACTCCCAAGGGGTCCTATGTTATGTAATGATTTGCACTAGACATACTAGTAAAATCCAGAGAATTTAAAATTTTGAGGCTTGAAGAGGAATGACCAGGCAAAGAATGTCATCTATGAGCCAGATAGCATAAAGAACAGCAATTACCAACAAGAGCTCCAGCATCTTTAGTGAAGCCATAGAATGAAAGAAATGTGGATCTCATAGGATAGCAATCATTTATGAGACCCCATTTTAGTGCCATCCAACCTATATATACATAATACACGTATAAATATATAATTATGAAGGGCTATCATCAGGAACCTCAAGAAATTCATCTAGGATGCATGCCAAGTCCAGTCCCCGGGACAGATGCCCTAGTACAGACTTCCCACTGGATGGATTGATGGATGGATGGATGGATGGATGGATGGATGGATAGTTAGCAGAGCTGATAAAATGGACCTGGTGATCCTTGAGGGCAACAGGTGGAGCATGAAATACAACAAAGGGTCACATGCAAATAAAGAGAAAAAGCCTAATTAAAAATCTACATAACTCTCTGTAGTGTAATATATGTTCAGTAAAAAAATAATACAGCTATCTCTGTCCAAAGTTTTTTTAAAAACTCCACAGTAATACAATTCTCCATGAATAACAGAACATTGATGTATACAATTTCTAAATTACTTACTCAGCATTTCCTCAGTTTGGGCTGAATAATCCCTACAACTCTGTTCTGCTGGAATTCGGGTTTCTTCAGTAATAAGCTTATCTATGCCTCTGCCTGCATCAACATCATCACCTCTCACTGAGGGAACACAGAATCATAGAATACTTGTCTGTGAAGTTTTACTAAGTTAATATCTTAATCTCTAAATTCTAGTCCAATTCTGCTATTTCAGTTTTCTCTGCCTTTGCTTTATGTTTTGAATTCTCATCTTTTTCTGTCATTGACTTGCAACACAAATCTGGCCAAGGTACTTACGTATTCTTAACTAGCGTTCAGTTTCGGGATTGTGTATGTATATGCTGAATACTAAAAAACTGAGACATTCGAAACTAGTGACTGTATTTTAAAAATTTGACATAAATCACAATTTAAAGTCTACTTTTCAATTGCAACATCTACAAAACAAAGAATTGCAGTTGCATGCAAACACACATACATGAAAAATATTTGAAGGCAGCATAAATACTCTAAATGCCTTTTTTCCCTATTACCATATTACACAGATAAAACTACTGTTTAACTAAATCCATTTTTTTTACTAAGTTGCAGCTATTAAGATTCTAGGTACACATTCTCCACAGCTTCATCTGTCAAGTGTTTAGGTTCTATATCCTTTCAAAGACAAGGAAAAGAACAGGGGAGCATGACTTTAGAATATAGAGATGGTCTGGAATTTTGAGTTTGCAGCACATAAAATTCCATTTTCTTTCATATAAATAGTTTCATGTTCACTCAAGAAATGTATACCACAATTATATCTTCAAATTCATAAATTCAAAATTATTAACATATAAAGATTTTTACTTAGAAACTACAAACTGAAAAATGCAGACTTTGCACAGACATGTTCTTATTTCTTTTCCTTACACAGCATTCTGGAAGTTTTTGAACAACAGAAAGTCTGAAGTGGTTACAGGTGATTTGATTTATAAAATTTTAAAATCAAATTAGCATTTCTGATCCAAGTCCTGTAAGGCATTGTTGAAATGTGATTCAATGTGTGCAAAGTCAACTCAAAACCTATTTTCAAGCAACACGTGGGTTAAAGACACACTGAAAAAAACCTGACTTTTAAATTAAATTGAAAAGCTATTTTATTCAATTGCTACAAGTAACTATGAAAGGATTGACTAATATCATTAAGAATAAAGACAGTTATTGGCAAGCCAGACTTCATCAGTGGTGCAGGATTATATGTTCAGAATAGCTAGAAATGCACACAACATGGACTCTGCAATCCTTAAGAAAATAAATATGATCCTTTCATCCTTAGATGCCTAAAAGAACACAGATTTTATGGCATCCATGACTAGGTTACAAAACACAACATTACGTATTCAGCCAGCTCACAATGTAATAAATTAATGGCCTCTTTCTGGTCATTTCTCCCTTCAATCAGTAGCTCCTATTCTTTATCTTAGAAGGTTGAACTGATCAGTAAAAGTAACTAGACTTTGGAATTATTTTTATCTCTCAAGTAGTTTAGCTTCCACTACAAAAGAAGCAGAAGCTCTAAGGAAGGGCTAGAAAGCCCTAAATGCTGTCTATTTAGTTCAATGAGATAAACCGAATTAATAAAATCATAAATGCATATAATGATTTGGGTTGGACACATTTTGAAGATAGACTCATTTCAACTCCCCTGTAATGGGCATCCTTTCACTAGACCAGGTTGCTCAAAGCCCCACCTAACCAGCCCTTGAATATTTCCAGGGGAGGGGCATTCACAGCTTCTCTGGGGAACTTGTTCAAGTGCATCACCACCGTCGTAGTAAAGAACTTCTCCCTGATTTATAATCTTTCAGTTTAAAGCCATTGCCCCATATCCTCTCACTCCATACACTTGTAAAAAGTCCCTCTCAAGCGTTTTTATAGGCCTCAAGGAAATCAGATGTAGAATGTTAAAATGGAAGGCAAATAAGGTTGTTATGGAAAAATCATTCATGACGACGACTCTCAATCTGCTCTAGTCAATACATGCTTAATAAAGCAATATACAGAATTTCATCCTCTCTGTCTACAGCCTAAAAAGATCCAAATCTTATTTCATATTGATTTAGATCAAGGATAGTGTTTTGATAATAAATATAAAATTATTTTACATAACTAAGATTCTGAATTTATGCTATACGTAAAAATTCATTGCCTATAGCTCTATGTTACAAAATTAATTTCTTTTAAAATAACAAAGTAATGAACAGAACTAGAGATACTGAAGAGATGAAAACTAGAAGGCAGTGTCTGTGCAAAAGCAATGAAATGGCCACCTAGCTTATTCCTCTTCAATTGCACAAAAAAAAAATACTATTAATTGGAAAACAACTGAATCAAAATGGAATTATTCTATTAAAAGAAGATAAAAACTCTAAATTATCATCTAAAATAAGAAACTTTTTTTTTTTCAAATGTTCTTTCAATGGCCTCCTAGCATTTTGGCCTTCAGGTTTCATATTTTCATTTGTCATACATGAGCCCTAGAATTACTTTTTTTATTTTTAGGAGTTCCCATTTTCATGTAGGCTTATTTTTCAAGAAGCACAGTAACAAATGGGCCATGTCTTCAGTTTGGTTCATTAAAAACACAATGATCAGAGCTCACTGTGAATTAAGCACAGTTTCCACATGAATGAAAGGAAGTAAGAACCATTACAAAAGGAAGCATTAACCAACTGTTGAGGCTGCTAAACTGAAGGGAAAAAAAAATCAAACATATTGTATATTTGAGTCCTACGGTCAAAAACCTTCATTTTGTCCCCTGCACAATCCTATATTAAGCATACATTTTATGTGGTTGCATGACTTTAAGTCCATTGTTGGTGCATGCACCAACTGACAAATGAATGAAAATGTTTTTTGTGTGTTGCCTGAAATGTCTACAAAAGCCTCACTTCATTTTGCTCCAAAAAGTATGCTGGAGCAATACTCTCAACCAACCACAGATGACTAATACAGGCCAATAAAATAAGCTATAATCAAAAGGAAAAGCAAG
>VXBX01000154.1:36451-47947 GCA_013400415.1 Scytalopus superciliaris | reverse complement strand
TGAAATAAGTAAAAGATTTATCACCCAACATGAAATATAAAAGAAAGGAATTATTTCCCTCCATTATTTCCATTGCAGACAATTTAGTATTAGAAGTTAAAAAACCCCAAAGAGACAAACTAGAAATTTATTTTTATGCTTCCTTAGACAGGTTAGTACAGAAGAAACAGGTGATCAGACAGAAAAAGGGAAACACACTAGGACGATCTGCCAGAAATTGGAAAACTCATTTTTTTATATGCCTAATTGCATCCATTCTAGTCTACAAACCTCTCCTTCTTGGAACTTCTTTCATTCCCTCACATGTTACTTAATAAATATTTGGAGTGAAGTACATTTATGTTGCAGAGGGGCAAAAGAGATTGGGGATCTCTTATTTATGCACAAAATCACCTAAGCAACTTCCTGTTTCCTAACTTACAACAAGCTTGCCAATTCTCAGATTTAAAAAATTGCCTAAATTAGAAAAGTTTCATGTATAGCTTATGACAGAAACAGAGAGCTTCATTTTTTGAAAGCAAATTAAGCAAGATGACTTATGAGAATATGTGTCCCTTATCATGTCCCTTTTATTTGCTGTCTCCCACCTCCAGAAGGAAACCAAAGCATTTCATATGTGCCTCGAACCATTCACATCTGAAGTACAGTTTAACTTCTGATATCAAAGATGGCATTACTGTAATGGCTGTAGCCATGACTTGGGCACTTCCCCCAGTCAACATCCCCCGAAGCCCAGAGGGACATAACAGGACATTTACTTTGTACTAAAGCATAAGAGTTGTCCACAGTTGAATTAATATCATGGGCAGAAACATCTGTATTTTCCTTAACTTACTCCTGTCCAAATAAGCTTGACCTGACTTGACCCAGTTAAACTTCTGACATATAATGAGAACTTAAGGTAGCACAGCTGAGATCATAAAATAAGCATATGCAATAGTTGGAAGATAATCACACAGAACCTTAATCATTTCACAAGTCAGTTTTGGGCACACTTCTACATTTTTGGATGCAAAACTAATTCAGAAACTAATTCTAACTGAAGTACTGTTAGACCCAAGAAAAACATTCAACAGCGCAGCCTTTCAAAAAATTTTACTTCTATTCACTTACATGTAGATGTATGTATTATTAGTAGCTCATGTTAGGATATTGATGTATCATTCTAAATGAACTCTTCTACAATTAACAGTAGAAATATTTTTCATTCTTTCCGAGTAATTCCTTTGCTTATTAATGCAAATAAATAAGCAAAGAAATACAGAAGCAATAAAAATAAACAAGAAGACCAGATTGTCCAGGCAATGACAGCAACATGTTAACTGCAAATAACAGCAAAATAAATAACAGCAAAATGTTAATTGAACTGTTAATGCAAGCACATGTTCACCTCATTTTAAAACTAATATATATGTTTTGGGCTATTAATATATAAAAATTTGACCAACTACTGTCTGGATGTGCAATATAACTCACATATGCATGTGCTCAGCATATTTCACACTATTTCCACCTCATTGCTCATTCTGCTAAACAAAGAAAAACCAACCAACCCTCATGGTATGTGCCTGAAGTCATCTGTGAGAGATCTAAGCAAACCAAGGAAAAGACACACTCCACAGAAGAACTTTTGCAAACAACTCATTCGTCCCCAAATCCAAATGGCTTTGTCCCACCCCTTCCTATCCTGGTAGTTCTCTTCATCTCGTTCACTGTTTGAATACCATCTCTACATGACCACCAGTTTTCAGAGACTCGTTGTTGAATATTCTCACCTACTACCAATCCCACAGCTTTCTGTTGTTTCCTCCCTATTTCCCAGCTCCCTTTACTTTGAGGTATTCTATCATGGAGATCATCCATGCTGCTCTTTTTCCCCCTGCAACAATTCCTCAGTAACTACCAAAATAATGCCCAATCTTGCAAGAAAACTTTTAGAAAAGAAAGATAAAAAACTGTGATTTTAAGAATCAATTGGCACATAAGATATGTAAGTCAGGGTTAAAAGTCTTGAAGAAAATGTTAGTTTCATTAATGGTATCAGCTGTAGCTGGGAGACACGCAGTGCTCTCCTCTTCTTTAAAGCAGTTAACATCAAATTAGTGGGTGAAAACTTCACTAATTTAATTAATGAAACTACCCAGTTTTTCTGATTTACCATATCACTTTTGTATCTTGCCAAATAACTTTGATAATTTTACATTTATTAATTACTATGGGCAGAAATCTCAAGTTATGCAAAACAACCTCTTGGGGTTTTTTTTAAATAAGCCACTCTGGAGATAATGTATTTCTTATCTCTAATTATCACTTGGAAATACACTGTAAAGGAAGTATTTGTACTAAAACCAAGCATTTAAGGAGAACAGTAGGCTACTATTAGCAGGATTGGAATCACAAATCAAACCTGTCTCAGAATGGAGTGATTACATGATTGTAGAATAGCTCTTAGCAGGAGAAAGGAATCACTACCACATGGTCTAAGGTATCTTGGCCCAAATTTTCACATACCATGCCACAGTGCTTAATATTAAAGGAAACAGTGATTGTTATAGTCCAAAGGTAATTTTGGCCTAAGTCAAAACTGATTGTCTAAACCTTTTAGCTTTACATTAACATTACTGTTCCTATGTTTAAAAGACTTACCCTTCTTATGAATTAACATGAGTTCTCAGATACACAAAAGAAATATCCAACCAAATAATGTGCCATCCAGAAAGACAAAGACTAGCAACAGACTGCAGCATCAGACCTCAGGAAGGAAAACAGAAACAAAGAGGTTTTATTCCTTTATATTTAAAAAGGTCTTTGTTGTTTCAAGGCACTTAATGATAGTAATCAAACTTTTAAAGGGATACCACCTCCAGTAGTCCTTTCCTTTATTAAAAAAACCACAAAAAGAACAACCCCACAACCTGGATTTAATAGTCCTGTTTGTAATTAACTTGCTGTTCATCAAGTTTGTTAATAGTGTTAATAGTGTTTTATTTGTATATATATGCTAGGTTCTAAAGCTGGCCACAGCCACTTTCTTGATTTTAATTTTCTCAGGCTCCTCTACTGCGTATTCAGTTCTGCTTCATTAGGTGTTCCAAAGGAGAGTTTGATGAAGAGATTTGAATGTGACAGCGAGATTACAAATACAGTAGCTAAGATTTTAATGGATGCAAAAATGTGGCAGATACGCCTGTACCTAAGTATGTCAAAGTAACTTCATATAAACAACTTCCTTTGTCCTGTTGGAGACTAGATTCCCACAGGTCTGGCAACCCTCCTCTCTCCCACCTTCCTCTGCCACATAAATCCAGGAGGAACAATCCAGCTCAGATTCAACAGACATTGAAAGAATGCATTCTCCCAGGAGCACCACCACATTTCATTGGTTTGTCTACCTTAAGTTGAGGTGGGAAGCAAAAAATTGTATTCCAATGCTTTATTTTTCCAGAGATGTTTGTTTTTTTTTTTTTCTAGTAAAAAACCCACACTTGCATAACAGAGCAAAGCTGCTTTCTGTTCTGACATTTCCAATCATGCCCTACCTTGCCCACCTATTTCCACTGACAACAAATTTTATATTGCCCACTGCAAGGTGTTTAAAACACAAATAAGGTATAAGATAAAGTCAACAAAGCAAATCTTGTTGAACCTGTGACCTCTCAATATACAATACTTGTAGGGTACCTTCATTCACCGTATTTATTTCTGTCCCTCTCAGGAAAGTTCCATTTTTTCAACAAACTTGTAATGCAAGACCATTTATATTTGTCCTCCATTTAAGGATCCCAGGAAGCTTGGTGTATAGAAGAATAGTGTGTACTTAATTTCATCCTGGCAGCCTATAAGGATAATCCTATTCAATTTTATAATCCTCCTTATACAATGTCAAACTTCAGCCTGTATGTATCAAATGGACCATAAAGATTGCTAACAGCCTCTTTTCTTTCCCCTTTTACAAAAAATTGTTGGTGATTTCTGTTTTCTAATGCTTACCACCACCACAAAAGAAGATGCAATTGTCTCACATTTCTTTTGGAAAAGCATCTGGTGTGGAAGTTACTCAATACCCACGTGTAACTGCAACATCACTGAAGTGGGGAGGTACAGGCACTATGTTTGGTTGGCAAAAGGCTTGCTATTTAAGCCTTGCTGTTTCAGGCTTGCATGTTAGTACTGTATCATTCAGGATATGAAATGGAGTGGGCACTCTCCAGCTTGATTGAAGCCATAAGTCTATTTAAGAAGTCTCAGAGCCGTACACCAAGGGGTCACAACCTGTAAGAGCGCAGCATCCCAGGGCAGTGGATGAATTCCATGAGATGCTTCTGATCTGCTGCTGCCAGAGCCTGACAAAAGCAGGGATACTCAAAAAGGCAAGACTAGTTTGCATGTCCACAGCAGATAGACTCTTTACTCACACCAAATGCAAATAGCCTATTCATTCTCAGTATGTCTGACCATATGTCAGGAAAGGACCTACAGCAGGTTAAGTATTGCACTGGCACTGAAGAAAGTTGTACAGCCAAAAGGTGAAAGTTCAGTACAGCCCTTCAAAACTGCCAAAACTGTCCAAAATTCAAGCATACTTGCCGTATCAGCACTATTCCCATTGCAGGAATCATGAGTAAGTGTAAATAAGAACTATATTCATTGGGATTTTTCTCATGTAAAAATGTTGAACCACCACTCTAGAAGGAAAGATGTCAAAACATAGATTCAGACTTTCCTCAGGCTGAATCCTATCCTCAAAAGTGACTCTGTGGACAACTTTAGGAAAACAGAAATTTTTGAATTTATTTTATTTCTATTGCTCATTTCAATTTCATTCTGCTTGTTCTGAGATAAGCTACAAAGTCAAGCTATCCTTGATAGAGAGGTATGAAATAAACAATTCCAGTTTTCTAGGAGCTCTATTATACATCCTCAATTTAAGGGCCATGTGAATTCAGACTATACGAAAAAATCTAAAATATTTTTAATCCATCATGTCATTCCATTACTACTAGTTAATGACACTAATCTTCAAAATTCAGTTTGTGTCAGAAGTTAAAAAAAAATCATACATTTCTTGTAGAGATGCTTCAGGTTTTTTCAAATCTTAATGAACTGCTATACAACCCTTCTTTTAGCCAAAGAAGGCGCATAGGTTTTTCACATCCTAATTTACTTCTGTTTTATTGTAAAAGTAGAACATTGCCACCAGAAATATTTCTTGAAATCCAGTCTTCCAATTACATTTGGTACATCTCTGCATGGCACAGAACAACCGACATCCCTTCTTTTGCCGATGCTGGCAGCATTGCTTTGGATAGTGAAGTATTTGTCTATAAACTATTGATCAGATTTTGGAATACCTGCTTGTTAATGGCAATGAGGCCTAATAAAAGCACACATACACTTCTCTAGAGAGTCTTTCCCTGGATCAGTTGGGAGATGTGTTAAGACCTGTTCCTCCTACTCAAGTCAATATTAATTTCAACTGCAAATCATATTTAACACTGACTTGTTAGGGATTTAGATAACTATAAATATTCTATTGACTATAAATATTCACATTCTTAAGATCCAGTGGAAACCAGATGAATTTCAGAAGTTCTCTCCAGTAAATTAACCCAAAGACAATGCTGTCTTTTTAGGCAGAACTCCAGAGATGTTCTGTTAGACAACATGCTAAGCACTGAGATTAGCAGCACAGCTGGATGAAGCTGCATGGTCCTATCCATCCTCTCTGTATACATTTGCTCCTGATTGTGCTTCCTGAAAGTTTAAACATACCCATTGCTTTAGAAATAAAAAGCCATTCAAATCCTTTCTCTACCTAGCTGTTCTCTATTTTTTCTAGACCGTTTTGCTTAAAACAAAAAGAAACATTGGGAAAACCCCTGCCTGTCGGTACATAGCCATAGAGTATTACCTAAGCAATTCAGTACTGAGAAAAAACTACATTAATACCTCTCTTTCTGAAATGAAATTAAATGAGTAGGAGATAAAGCACACATCTGCCATATTTATAGCACTCTCTGGGAAAAGCAGTAAGACTACTTTGATTTTCATTCTAATAATAGATGAAGAACCAGTAGTCAGATTTCTTAATTATAAGTCCATAGTAAATTTATCCTACAGCATGCTATAAAAAAAAATTACCAGTTACATATATTACAAGCCACAAATAATACTGTTCAGTAACATTTGACATACTTTTTTTTTTATTTTATTTTAAATACTATAGCTGAGCACAAGCTAACAGAGGAAACAACATTTAAATCATTGATGGTCCAGCTCTGCAATTCAATCTCACTGGCATCTTCAGGACTTTTTACATCCTGGTATTTGGCTAACCATGAACAAGTAGGGACTCAGCATACAGACTGGAGAACCCTTGGAAACCTCTCCTTATTAATCTTCCTAGAGTCTCAGTGAAGAATCCCAGAATGTACTCAGAGCAAATCCCACTGAGTTTCAAAAAGATGTAAGAATCCACAAGTGTTTTACCAAGGAGTTGGATGGGACTGTCACCACTGAACATGAGAGAGATTGCACCAAGGTCACAAAGAAGGAGTTTCTGGACAGTTCATGCACAGCTCCAGCTCTTAGTTTCATTAGAAAATACCCACTGAGTTATGTTTCCTTCATTTGTCAAGGTAAGCTGCCAAACGAAGACCATGCTTGCAGTCAGAATACGGGCAGTAACCATGCAGGAGTACAGCTCTCATTTTTCACTTGTATTTTCACACGATTTACATAGTATGTTACGAACCCCATTATTATCAATCCTCCATACTGTCCTTTGATGAACAACTCAAGATAAAACACACTACTGAAGCTCTCAAGAACTGAAAGAAATATGGGGAAGCTTTAATTTTCTGCTATATGTTACATGCCTTACCCTAATGCAACCAGTGAAATATTCAAAAAGTATTTAAATCTCACTTCAAGGAGATAAGGTGCCTAACATCTGCAACAATATTCTTCTGTCTTTCTGAGTATAGAATTATCAGTTAAGACTTCTATACAGACATTTTTTCCCATTTCCTGATTATATCACTGGCTATGAGGTCTCTGTGCCTTAAGAATCTGGAACTGACACCAGTATGCTGTGTGGATGGTACAATTTCCTTCAAGGCCATTTTTTTTTTTTTTTTTTTTTTTTTTTTAAAACTCGGCCCAGCGTNNNTTTTTTTTTTTTTTCAGAAAACTAGCCCTACGGTAACAACCATACATCTGTACGACCATGCATGACCCTCCCCTGTATGTGACGGCCAAACCACAACACTGCTTCACCCTTCCTGCTGTGTGGCAAAGTCACTGCTGCCTGTCAACAGTGGGTAAAGAGTCTGTCTTGGTGGGTAAAGAGATTCACTAAAAGGCTAATATTTAAAGAGCAGAATTACAGAACCTAAGATGCCTATTAGTCCATTTGTTTGACTTTGCAAAGTGTATGCAGCTTAGTAATCCTAACCCAAACTCTGCAGGACTTTGAAATGAGAAAATATCTAAGACATTCATAACATATTTTCCCTGAAATGTCTTTATATTTAAAATGAAAAAATAAATTCTAACTGAGGTAACGACAACAAAATATTTGTAGGTTCAAGTTTCAATGCATTTTCACATCTTTAAAAAGAAAATGTGGTTTGAAATACAGCTTGGCTCTATTTGCAGCACAAGGCCTAGATCAAACAGGGTGGAATATACAATTCATGTTATGATGTTATTTCAATACTCTTGGAAACTCAGCAACTTACATATGTAATAGAGCCCAAGCAATGACTGAATAAAGAATGACAAATAGCTTAGGATTTGTTATGACAACTTTGACATAATAGGACTGTGTAATTTTTTTTAACTGTGCCTGACACAGCAACATTCTCAGGAAGAACAGCTGCTTAACTATTTCACCGCAAATAAGACTATGCAGTTGAGGATCATGACAACACCAGTCAACATCAACAACAGTTTCCAATTTTATTTGAGATACACAGAATACTTTATGTTCCAGCTGCAGTTTTTTGGATGGGGAAACACAATCTGGGCATATGCATTCTTAGATGCCTAAGTGTTGGGAGTAAGCTGGTATTCCTAGCAAAGTCTAATAGAATCAAAAATTATTAATGGGCTCCTAAGAAACTGTGGTCTATTTAAACAGTGAATTCCGATTTATATAACAAATCAGAGGAATTACAGATGTCCAGTGATGTGCATTGCTTTTGTGATAATTATCTCTCACAATGTCTTTGCAAACATTTTCTCTAACTTAAGTTTATCCAAACACAATGTAGAAGGAAGTAAAATTCTAAAAATAACCAAGCGTACAGAAGTTAAATGCCTTTCCAGGACACAAAAATCTTTTACCTGATTGCTTTCAAACCACCATCAGTTGACTTTCAATGATTTTCTTCACAACTACTTCTGCTACCACGCTTTGGAAAATCTGACAAAATGTTGATAATTAGATGCCAACCACTTAGAGTTGTGTGAAATTTGGCGGTTTCACTTTGCAGAAGTGCAGGCAAATATTTTATTTGGTGTCAATCCACGTATGTTCCCTCTCCACTACTTTCAGTTCGCGTTTTGATTTTTGAATACATTCAAACGGGCAAATGAATAAGCAGTCAAAATTTCCACATTCTGCCTGGTTTCACTTCATGGCCATGCATATAAAAAGCACGCAGGCATATCTTCATGAATCAACAGTGGAACAAGTTAGATGTTCAAATTCATAAAGAAATAAAAGAAAATATCTATCATGTGACTGTGGTGATTTACAACTGCCCAGCCACTCAAAAAACCCACAATAGTGATGATGTTATAGCTCCCTAGAACCATTACTGTTTGCAGTCTAAATTCTGTAAAGTGCTGCAGGCGTATACACTTACTTATATAAAGGCTACAAATTAGAATAATAGTAGCAATAACTGATTTTGTTTTAAATTCTGCCATCATTTTACATCGTCACAGCTGCTTTCTACTCTTTCCATTTATCCCAAGTATCTTAAGATTGCAGCTCACTGGATCACCACTGCTGTTGTCAGTGTGTCCAGTTCTAGTCTTTATCTGGCAAAAATGATGACTGATGCAACAGAAATGATAGCAGGTGAAATTTGTTTTAAATAATGGAGGTATGCCACAAAAAAAGGTCTGCCACATTCAAAGGGTCAGACTGCATTAACATTTCTGCTGAGAAGATACTCATTGCATTCTTCTGTGGAGAAATTGAAAGAAAAGAGGTCCCAAATCCAAATAACTACAAATACCACATGTGGGAAGTTGTGCGATAGAGAAAAAAGGCCAAAGGGATGAGAAGGGCGAAAGAAAAGGAATAATAAAATTGAGATAGGAGATACAAAATAGGATACTGATAGAAGTAGGAAAGACAGAGCAGTTTGAAAACTGAGATGCAGAAGACAAAGTAACAAAGATGAGAAAAATAACTTCAGAATACAGGATGGGAATGAACAACAAATGGATTACAGATGGACTGGAGGAGAGATGATGATACAAGGGGAAAAAAAGGAGAATAAGCATGGAGGTAACTAATTACAGACATCCACTGAAGACAAAATTACAGTCGAAGATGAGAAAAGTTTAAGAATGGTGTAAGAAGGAAATCCAAAACGAGAAAGGTATGGGACTGAGACACAACAGTTACCCGGAAATGGGATAGATACTATCAAAACTATACGGGATAAAGGCAGAAGTAGGATTTGAGAAAAGTTATGAGTGGGATTAATAGAAGTATTGAATGGAAAAATGGTCAAAATAAGGATAAGTACAAAGATAGGACCCAAGATGATATGACAGAAGACCTTAGGAAAGGGATGGGAGTGAAAAGCAGACACTTGCATAGAGACCTTGGGGCTACCCCTTCATGCAAAGTCATCTTACCAATCCACCACAGGTACTGAAGGAGGCGAAGGAGCCTGGGTAGCGGAGGACAGCACCACTGTAGTAACAAGCTCTCTCAGGTTGTGACTGTGCAGTACTGGGTGAACTTTTGCCCTCACCCCCAAGCCGCTCCTCCACAGCAAAGCCAGAAGCCAGGAAGCGGCTATCCCTCTTGAGCAGCAGGTAGAGTTCCCGAGCAAAAGCTGGGATCCTCAGCAGCACCTCATCTCCTTCCTCCACTGGAGGTGATGGCGGAGGGGATGGTGGTGGTGGTAACTGAGATGCAGCACCAGACCCCTGAGGAAGGGGTGACCAGTGGTAAAATTCTTGAGACTCATACTCATCTTCAGTGTCCTCTTCCTCTGTTGCCTCCCCTACAGCCTGTGCCTGCCCATCCGCCAAGAAGGAGACTGAACGCACCTCTCGGGAACTGCCAGCCACTGGGCTAGGTGTGACAGGGGCACTGAAGGTGCCACTTCGATTCCCACTGCTGGGGTCGGCACTGCAGCCCCCACCACCACCACTGCCACCTGTTGGCTCCTGCTGGCCTGGACTCCACAGTGCTGGGAAGACGATCTCCCACTCCTCAGTTTCTTCTGAAGCATGGAGACCTGCAGGAAAGCCAGCAGATGCTTTAAACAAGTAGAGCACCCAGTACCTGCCTAAAACCTACCCTATGCCACCCACAACACATTTCTGACTCCCAGACCACCAAGCAGCTTCATTCATCCCTTTCATCCTGTCTTTACACAAGGCAGGAGGGCCACTTGCCTCGGTTGACATGCCTGGGACACACCACAGTCCTGGTGAACACTGAAAGCTAGAGCCCAAGCTGGGCAGAAGTTGTGTTTGTACCAGTAGCTGGGGATGTTCTTCCTGACCACCACCTCCACACAAGGGAAGCAGCACCAATCCTTCAACATTTAGACAACGTAACAACATTGGCATAAAGCTTTAAAAAAAAAAAAAATTAATTCCTGGAGAAAATCTGAACCAATTTGAAAATTGGTCTCAGAATGTTTTGATTTCCAAAGTTCAGCCAAATATAAACACACACCCCACGGCTGCACATTTGTGAGTGCACACACAAGTGGCAGCTGTATGCACATGGTGTATCATGACCATCGTTATAACGAAACTGCATTAGAATCGCTAATTAGTGATGTCTGCATATTACACACACACACTCCATTAAAATACGACCAAAACTCCCAGCGTACCGGCATTATGTTTATAAACATCTGAGTACACACAACCTCCACCGGCCTGCGGCAGGAAACAGTTTTATTTACACATCCATCCCACACCCTAGGAACAGCACTGCCAAGAGAGATGACAGGGCTGCCTGTGGAAATCAGGTCTCGTGCGGAGGAGCGCCGGGCGATGCACCCGCACGGCCGAGACGCGCATTATCCGATCACCCCTCGGTAACGGGGCGGGCGCGGCTCGTAACAATGGGCAGGTACGGGCCAGCGGCAGCGGCCGGGGCACGGAGGGGAGGACACGGCCCCAAGCCCGGCCGCCCCACGGAAGGCGCGCACTTACCTGCGCCGAGCCCGCTTGACAGCACGCACAGCTGGTAGAACACGCAGCAGACGCGGCTCAGGCGCATCC
>VXBX01000154.1:5627-23256 GCA_013400415.1 Scytalopus superciliaris | reverse complement strand
AAAAAAACACAACCAAACAAAAAAAAACCCCACCTGTTTCTATAATGATCTCACCAAATGTCTGCCTGCAAAAACATCATGCTTACTACTATCATTACCGTTTTTGGGAATAGTTCATGATGCTTGTGTGAAGGGAAACCAGACTGAATTTTATTGGCAACTATTATTCTGGTTTTCCCAACCTCACAGTTATGCAATCAAGAATAAATGAAGAATAAATGTGCTGACAGAGTGCAAGCATATTTTCATGAGCTACGCTCTAGAGAGAAGTGACATATTTACTGGAGAGGTCAGACTCTCAAGCTCTTTAAGGGTAGTTATAAAGCTTATCACTATCATCATAATTTTGTTTTCTTTATATTTTCCTCTCTGTCCTTTCTGTCTCTGTTCCCCTTGTGCTTCAAAGAAGGGGAGGGTGATGTCTCAGATATGGTTTAGTAAAGCTACTGAGCAGTTTCATCATTTTTCCTTTGTACTCCCTAGAAACTACTCAGAATAACTTTCCTGCTCTCCATTGCAGTGTCCAGCACCACAGTGATTAAAGTAAACGTTTAATACAGAATCCAATATTACTGTCCCTTAACTTGTTTGGTGACCTTTATCATGGGTATAGATACAGTGCCTACAACATATGTGCATACATTGTGGGCATGTATTCAATAGCAAATTGTGTATTTTTCCTGTGAAAATCTAAGAACAGATACAAACTTACAACTTTATGTGAAACAGAAGTGCTGGAGCATGTGGCAATCAGAGAGGATTCACTTTTTCTGCAGTAGATATATGTCTGAATAAATTGAATAGGATCCTGAGATTGAAATTTAGACAAGTACAACAGTCTGCAGGAAAGAAAAAGTACAAAGCAAAGTAAAAAATCTTGTGCTAAGGGCAGGGTACTTAAAAGAGGGAGAGAACTAGAAGCAAACCTGAAAACAAAATTTAAGAGGCAGAAAAGTCATAGAACTAAAATAGAAAACTGGATTTCTAGTAATAGCTAGAAGTAAAATAACAAGTAGAATCAACACTATAGAAAACTGTTGTTAGCAGTAAAGATTGGTCTGCTTCTATATAGCCACGAAGATGGTAGAGTTTTTCATTGGCTTCAGTAGCTGTGGAATCAAGCCCTGACTTTCACTATCCAAAAGCCCAAGCAATCCATTTGACAAAAATTAAGAAAGTGTTACTGAAGAAAAGAGGAAAAAAAAAGTTTCATTAAATACAATTTTAAAAAAGTCTGAGATGAGATAATGAACATTGTTTTTATGCCCATATTGCTGTTCCAAGCTTTTATGTACTTGGACATCTAATAAGACTACGAATGTCTTCTGAGCTGTTAATTTTTTCATTGCCTTTTTTTATATACAGTAGGTCAGCTACACTCAAACCTGGTCTAGTCGCTGTCCGTGGCAGTGGAGTTGGAACTACGTGATTTTTAAAGTCCCTTCCAACCCAAAGCATTTTGTGCTTCTGTGTCTATGATGTTATGGCACAATGATTCTGTGAAATACACCATTATCTCACTGATTAATTTATTTCATTTCTATTCTGGAAAACCTTCTCTATCCCTTCACATGCAGGTATCATTCTTTTCATTCACTGCTACCACCTGGGAGCTAATATTGCATTATATTTCACCACAGTTGTCGTGAATTAAAATCTTAGTTTTACAACAGCAATTGACTAGGATGGGTTTTGATATGCTCCTAGATCAGACATTTTCATATGCCAATGTATACCTGAATTCTGGCACTTGATGGTATCTTTTCAAAACTGATTCATGTAGGAGAAACTTGGGCTTTCACTTATTGTTCATGGGTGTTTTGGTTTTTTTCTCTTCTGGAATGTTACTTGTTTTATATGAGTTCTTATATCAGAAATGAAAGTATTTTATCTCAAAGGTTTATTATTTTGATTTTCCATACCAAAGTTGTTCTGCTTCATGCAGTGGTGTAGTGGGATTTTTTCCATTATGTGAGAATAAAAACTGATGTTTTTCAACTTCAGGTGATATGAACTGGTTAGAAACATTCAGTTTTCATTTAATCAACAACAATACAGAATCAATAATGAGCATTACGTGTTTGTTCACAGTCTGAGGAGAGGCATATCAAAAAGTTTGCATTTTTCTCACTACAAACTGACGATTCCAGCTCTGAGGTGCCAAGAACAATGTAGAGGTATGGCTTAATTGCATGGAAAGATTTTTGCCTGAATTGCCATATTTCCCTTCAGTCATAACAATTTTTTGAATTTGTGCCATGAAAGTTAGAGTGAGCTCAGTGTCCAGTTTTGTTCTGGACATATAGTTGTGTGTTAGATCATGTTCAACAAAAACAAGGATACCAGGAACAATTTAAAATCCACAGAGAGCATGAATATTTTCCCCTGGGCACACCCCCAAACACAATACTTTCAGTAGGTTTTAGTAAGTGATTGTGAAAGGCATCTGGACCAGACAGACACTCAAAGTAAAATAGTATCTTACTATTCACTCCAGAAGAAGAAATAGGATATTTTATAAGGTAAAAGTTTGAGTGTGTAGGAAAATTTGGCTACCTGGATAGTATGAGGAGTGAATATGGGAACAGGAAGAAAAACAAAGAAACAGTTGTTATAGTCAAAAAGAGAGAAATTGTAATAATAACTGAGGGAAGTAGACTGCATACTACAAATGTCAAATAAATGAGAGTTGAGTAAAACATGCTGGAAGAACAGAATTTGCTCCAAAGCCCTGTATGTACAATGGAAAGACACTGGGAAGTATGCTTAGTGATGAACCTGCTTGCAAAGCACTAGGATTGCAGGCAGGCTGTCCTGTCTAATCGCATAAGAAAAAGATTGGAGAGTCCCTGAGTATTATACTAAAAATTTTGTCCAAGGACTAGGCTGTTTAGTCTCATGACAAAAACAGAACATTGATGATTTGTTATCCAAACAAGAGGCACATCAGGGATCAGAGAGCAAGAAAAAATCAGTCATCTTTGTCAGTTCTGCCAGGATTGTCCTAGTCATGATTACAATTTAGCACAGTCGAACTGGACTTACTTACATGGAAAACAGAAATTTAAGGATTTCACACATATTGATTAGCATCTTCACAAAAGACTAAAATAAGCCCATCTGGGATCTTTATGGAGACCCTTTCATTAAAAAAGACTTCACTTCCCATTTCTCATGAATAAACGGTCAATCTTAGCTTGAATGCTGAAGACCATCTCACCTCCCCTGGTAGCCCTCTTTTGAGAACAGCTGTCTTTAAGTCACATGGGAACCAATGACATTAAGGAGAGTTCAAAAGCAAAATAACAAAATCAAAATAGAAACCCAACCTTTATATTACATCTGGAAATGAAATGAATGCTGAACATTGTAGAAGTTTGCTTTCTGAGAAATTTTGCCTAAAAATCCTTATCATCTTCTCAGTTGAAGGCTCTGGGACAGAGTCCCCAGTTACAACTCCCCTAACAGAAGGTAGGACAATGTCATTAGCTCTTCTGATGAGATTTTACAAGGCTAATTCTGCTTATTTTCATTCCCCATGAGCTTGTTTGCATGCATGCTCTGAACAAGAGACTACTGTTGTTGTACCTAGTAAAATACAATATAAAGCTGAGTAGATACATCTGCTTTATCACCATAACAAATTGTCTTGTAAACAGGAGTACAAGGCCCAGAAGATTGTTCTTAGTCTATAAATAATTTATATATATCACTTCAATTTGGGTTTATCTTTGCATTTTGGACTATGGTTATAACCCCTTTTGTTCAATTAGCATCAGTGGCTAGAGTTTACATTCTATTCCCATTTATTGTAAGGTGGCAAGCAAGCATTAAAAATTGGCACAGCATTATGCCACAAAACAGAAAACGTGATAAAAATGTTTTCAGATATTTTTTGGTCAGACTACATGTGCTGTCATAGGAAAAATGCTTGATGGCAAGTTGGTAAACAATTTGTCAGTGCACAAAGAATTGAGAACTAAAGCAAGTTTTCACAAGTTTAAGGTGCAAATGAAGTAGAATCTTGCTTTCTCCCAGTAATCTCATTGATCAAAAGCAACTTGTCTGTTTGGCTTATTTATCAACTTGAAACTCCCCCAGTGCTTCTAGAGTCTCACCAAGAGATACAGTTGACCAAAACTCAAGCCAAAAAAACATTTGTCCCTTTAGAAACCAGCCTTTTTCTTTGCAAGCCAAAAGTAAATTCTGAGTTTTAGTGAGTTTATCCAAGTATAACAAAAAATTCTCATCATGAAACACTCAACCAGCCCCAAGAGCAGACAATTACTTGGAATTACTCACTGGGTGAGATGTTACAGATGTCATGGAAAAGAAAGCTAGATATTTTTTCCTTGAACAGTCATGGTATAAAACAGGGTTTACTAGCATTTTTGTCAGTGACACTCTAGTTATCTTATGATACTTCATGATATTGCTATGCTAAGTCTTGAAAAAGATTAATAGGTAGCACTGCAGTGATAACTATGAGAACAATGGTTTACCAGCTTAATAGACAGGAAAACATATGTTTTTCAGAGCTATTTATAGCCAGTCCAGATTATAACATGAAAATTTTAATCATTATATGTTTGGGTGATTTCTAATTGAAATTTATATATAATATGGATTCTGTATACTGTTCTGTTCGTATCTCCAGTCCTCTATGAAAAGCAAGATCCAGAAAAAGGAATGATTAAATAAGCAGGGTCCATAATTACCTTAATTTTTTCTTTCATTGCTATTTACAGAAAGTATGAATTTTTGAAGCTGTTCAGAGGATTTGTTGTTCATATAGGTTCTACAGCTGCCCAAAGCACTAAGTTTCTTCACACTTGATCTGTTCAAGTTGAAGTATTTTACTCAGCTAAATGAAATCATTGAAATATTAAATTTAAAATAAAATATTGTTGGGGTTTTTTAACTAGGAAATGGAAAAGCTGCAAAATAAATGTCCAGTAGTCTGCTGGAGCAAGGGAAGTTCATAAGTCATTTCATTTTAGCAGGATCCCACCTATTTTGCCATGCAACCAGAGATGTAAGTAAATGACACCATAAATCAACAGCAAAATGCTATGAACATTTGATTGAAACTCAGAAAGGCTAAGGTGGTCAAGCCACAATCACATGGTCAATAAATTGGTTAAGTATGCAACTGGGTAGTGAGGTCAGTGTACTAATAATGTACTACTGGTTAACAAGCGATGTCTGTGCCTAGCATTAAATTAAATGTTAATGTTCGTAACTGTGTCTGAAAATACAGCGTTTGATTAAACCACTACTTCCAACTAATCCAACATTTTAAAATTAAATGAGATACAGTGTGTGCAGAGAGAAAACAGAATTAATAGACACTGTTAGGCCTAGAAGTTCAAGCTTGGAATCAGAAATGCCAGAAAAGCCCAGTAGGAAAAGAAGTAGCAGCAGCACTTAGAAAGGTGGCAGAGATTGTAACGCAAACTATGTTTGATAAATCCTGGCACGATCAGCCTAGTAAGCAGGAGAAAGTGACCCAGCTGGACATTAATGAGTTCAGATTTTAATTTTATTTTTTAAGAGTACAACCTTGGTAAGTTACTTCTACCATGTACAAAATATATGTCTGCGCTGGATTTGTCTGGAGTAGAGTTAGTTTTCTGCAGAGTGGCTAATATGGGGCTGTGGTTTGGATTTGTGCTGAACACAGGGCTGATAGTACAGAGATGTTTTTGTTATTGCTGAGCAGGGCTTGTACAGAACTGAAGCCTTCCTGCCTTTTCATACTCAGCCCACAAGTTTTCTACCTTTTACTGTTCTGATTCTCTGCCTGATCCAGCTGGCATGGAAATGAGTGAGCAGCTGTGTGGTACGTGGTTGCTGGCTGGGATTAAACCATGACAATGTCACAGTGCAACAATCACAGAACCTAGAGAATCCCTACAGAATCTACAACCTTCTGTTGGATCATGCAAGCAGTGAAAATGCACATGACCTAAGAAAGGAACTCTTTATTCCATAAAGAAGCTGAGGATTTTTTACACTATAAAAGTGAACCTTCTTACACTGTAAAAGCTGATTAGGCTTATATATAAACAATTCATACATGGATTATAAAAGTACTTCAAACTTCAGCAGAAATTACCTGTGGGTTTGACCTGTAGGGTTGGACCATCAGAATTTCACAGACAAATGCTGATGCATCTGCTGTTTCTATTTATTTGGATTTTTTTTAAGCTGGAAACCATCCCAAACTGCATTTCCATGCCCAAAATGTCTGCACTTATATTCATTTACACTCTGACAACTGTCTTAAAAGGAAATTACCTTTAATAAATACTGCAAATGTGAGATAAATTATGGATGGACTTGACTGGTTTCATCTGGGATAGAGTTTATTCTCTTCATAGCAGTTTGTATGGTGCTATGTTTTGGATTTGTGATTAAAACAGTGTTGATAACACCCAGAGGCTTTAGTGATTCCTGATCAGTGCCTATACAGTGTCACGGCCTTTTCTGCTCCTCATAGTGCCCTGCCAGCAAGCAGGCTGGGCTGCACAAGAATTTTGAGGGGTACTCAACTGAAAAAATGAGTCCAACTGACTAAAGGGATGCCCCCTGCTGCTAAGTGGGGTTGAAACATGACACTGGCCCAGAAAAGATGCAAGCACCTTAACCTATCCTTAATGATACAGTTCCTAGGGACGTGCTGTTATAAGTCTGCTGTTTGAGATTGCTGTACCTCCAAAACTGGTACCTTTCAAGTTTTGTCCTTTAAATCACACTTTCAAAAAACTCTGCACATTACAGGTGTTGTCCCACATCCCTCAAAGTCTACATGTGGTTCTTCCTTCAGACTCTGCTTTTATCAACTAAACAGTATCCTAGTTAAAACTCTTCACTCAATCTTACTGACTTTTTTCTCTTTCAGATTCTGTATTTATACACAGAGACTTTCAGAGTAGAATTTATTTCTTATTTTACTGAAGTATCTCATACTATGAGGAAAAAATATTAAAAAATTATTTTTAAGAAGGAAATACAAAATCACTAACTGCACTGTCTGTAACAGGCAAGAACAGGTCTCTACATTCTGAAAAGCACAGTACTAGGAAGGTCCTAATGCAGCATTGAACCCTGCCATCTGCTCAGCATGCCAAGTGTTATTATCCACAAATAGATTAAGAATAATTTCAGGAGTCTGTTTTTCCATCACTGTTCCTGTTGGAAAGTTGTTCTGTAGCCCTACAGGTGATTAGAAATATTTAGCTTATAGATACTGATAATTTATATAGATTTCCTTTTGTGTCATTACAATTATCAGTAATTTGACAAAAAGTCCCTTCTCATTACCACTTTGCAACAATTTTCCTTACACATGGGATCTCACTCTGTATAGTAGAAAAGCAACAGTGCTTCTTGATCTCTGCTTGAAACACCTTTTGGTAAAGCTTGAGATAGCACCTATTACAATCACAAATTTCCCATCATATTCCTATGATCAATAATTAATAAGATTAACACTTTTTTTTGTGCTTTCAAAATTTTGTTTCCTCCAGTTTAAGAAGAAAAACTTGTGTTATAGTTCACAAACATATAGCACATGGATCTTATGAACACAAAAAATCAGCTTAGATTTTCACTCTCTATTAAAGACCTTCCTCTGAGCCCAGCTGTGCCAAGAAGGAGGACTTTGCAGGATTCTACAGTGAAGATTATTAACCTGCTGACCTGCATCAGTAAATCAGTGAAATTCTGTTTTCATCTTTAACATACTAATTTCTATTTCTATACTCTCATGCCATCTAGCCATTCTGCCTTGGCCCTTGAATTCAACTTTTTACATTGTTCTGGAAAGGTAAAGTACTGATTAAATTCTGGTTTATTCCTCTGCTGTCCTCCCTTTCAATTGTGTCTTCACTGCATGGTGCTGCCACATTTATTTTCCTTCTATTTGCATGAGTAAAGAAATTTCATAGTTGAATTCAAATTTCTGTGTGAGATCTTCACGTTCTGTTTTTGACTCCACACAACTATGTAAATTCTGGCACTGTGGTACACATGAAACCACTGTACTTGTTCAGAAGAAAATAGCCTTGATAGAGGGTTGCATGTGAGTACTCATTTATGATTGTATTTTTTATAGTCTACTAAAATTATTTTAAATGTTGTTGAGTTGCTTTATTTACATAGAGACGCACACTGCAAAATGCTGAGTATGTTTTTTCAAGACACTTTGGTTGCTTGGTCTACCAACAGTATCCTTGACTATAACTATTTATTGTATGACCACATGAAAGGTCTCGGGTTCTGCTTCATGATGGCCCAGAGCTGACAGTGAGCTCGGTCACTAAATCTGAACACACTCTTGTCACTATCCTGAAAGAGGCAGGAAAAAATATCGCACTAGAATAAAATACAGTTCAAACATGGTAGGCAATTTCTCCCTCATGTTTTTTTCTCTATGATTGACAAAAGGGATCTTGTTCCTTTCATGCTCACTACTGACATAGTTTAAATAATAGCCAATGTCATTACACTAAAAAAAAACAGCTGACAACATACTGCCAGTTACAGGTCACTTCACAGTAAGGCCAAGACTATATAAAAACCATCCAATGCTTGTACTAGGAGAAGGGCTGGACATGAAAGTCAAACAAACTCATGAATAGTAGGCGAAGTCAAAGAAAGAACCTTTATCTTCAGTAAGAAAATTTCAATAACAGTTATTTTTAAGCAGGCAGTGAAATGTGGAGGAGTATAAGGCAGCCACAAGACAAATGACATAAAGATGATAATGATAGAAATCTGAATCCTGTGGATTTCTTCTTGGAGCTTTAATAGTCATGCTACCTATAGACATTGCATATCTCAAGAAAACCTGAAAACAGAAAAAAAATTCTACAACTTGTTATGAATATTTTGGTACCATTCTTCTGGATCAAATAAATCATTTGCATATAAAATTGTGAACTTAGGTATTGTAATTACTATTTAGCCCATGTTATAAAAGTTTTATTTTCACTGAAATACATTGTCTATTACTCCTGATAGCTTTTAAATCAATTTTAAAATATGATGTACTAGATTGAGCAGTACAATTACTTCTTTTTATTAAATTTTCAAATTTATGTGGGAATTTCTGTGTCTACATCTGAAAATTTTAATTATTTTGCCAGCATTTGCAAACTCTTATGCAATCATTTTGGTTGAAAATAATTCCATTTAAATTTGACTAGTTGATTCTTTCTACATATTCTTCATCGTATAACCATTACTTTAAGTGGGTATGGAACCAGTAAAACTGATCCTGAATAAATATAATTTTCTTACCTTTTGCTATGTACTGTTTATCCACAAGCTCTTTCGCCACTGTGTAAAATGATTTTTATTGTGAAGTGCATATGATTAAAAGCGCTTCTTTAGGATTCCCTCTAGGGATTCAGTCTGGAGACAAGACCAACAGCAGGATGTGAATGCCTTCTGGGAAAACAAAACTGGTGGATTTATTGGTATTTTCTTGAACAGTCATCTTTTCACTGTTTAAAACAATTTAAATCAAGTAAGAATCACAGTATTTGACTCAGTATATTTTCCGGTTTCCTTTTTTTTATTNTAGGGAAAAGCTGGCAATGTATTAGAGGAGTTCATTGTGGTAATGCAGGCAGTTGTTTTCTAAGCCAACACCCTTTTTCATCTTGGACACAAGCAGTAATGGATATCTTCTTAGTTAACTGTAAGCATCTAAAGCTGTGTGGGCTAAAATACAGTTCACAAGGTTTGTCAAAGCCAAGGTCAGCAGACACTCCCAAAAATTCTAAAAGAAGCTTTGAGTTTGGGTCCCAATAGATTTACAAGGTTAGAAAGGTNAAAGACAAAAATCTGTTTATTCCCATTGGCAACCAATAACCCCAATGAAATAGATACATATTTTCTGTTGGGATTTATACCATTTGCTCTAGCACTTATATTACTGGCTTGTACAAAGGAAAGAAATAGTAGTTTGAGCTCATAATATGTTGGGCAAAATATCAAGAAGATTAGGCCACATGGTAGAGCAAAGTCTGATGGAAAACATACATTTACTACAGAGAAATTGTTATGCCAGAATCTAAGAAATTCTGTTGCAAACCAGTGTCTGCCTTTTATCATGGTGTTTTATTTCCTCTCCCTTTGTAAGATTTTCTTAACAGGAAAAATGGGCCTTAGCGAAAAGAATCTGAATAGCAGATTACTTCAAAAAAGATTAGAAGAGTTAATGTAGGAACAGAAAAAGGGAAAGATAGAGAAAATCTAGACCAATTTTTTATTAGCAAAAATATTAATCTTTTGCAGTTCCATAAAGTGATGACTGCCACAAATACGAAGAAAACTACAGATGTTGAAGGAGACCATCAAATTTACTTTACGATGTTTATGATATTTGTTATTATGACCTCATTTGAGATTGAGTCTAATATTAATTATGTTCTGCAGCTGGGAGTCCACAATTTCCATAGGGAATAAGGAAAATGCTTCCAACACATTACGTCCATGAAAAATAAGCTACATGTTAGACAAACTGTTCTTTCATACATTGCAAGGCTGCAACCATCCTCTGCCCTGCTCAGCGAAGAGTCATAGCCCAAAAACACAGCTGCTTTCTACAAGGATGAACAGTCCAACATCTGCCTTCTTCTCCCTAGCCAGAACTACATTGATGGCACTCCTTTTTTCTCAGCCGTCACCCCAGGGGATGCATTGCCAAGGAGGCTCAGCAGATGTCAAACATGGCTGTGCAGGATACAGCCTTGACTTTCAACTATTGCTAAGGTGGGTTCAGTATCTGTGTGCTGCAGAACTCACCCTCACAAGCACTACTTCATGCCGTATATGATCTTCGTCTCAAATACATTTTGGTACACTGGGTAATACCCTGTTTCCTATTGACGGAGAAACATGCTGGGGACAGTTAGGTCTGTCTTAAGGCCTCAATGATTTGAGTGTTTACTTTGCTTCTTATTTGTTCAAATCTTCAGCTCTGATAGTGGCATTTGGTTATGGTTCTTTCACTGACTTGCCTTCCATTTTTGTGTACCAAGATACAGACAGAAGTGCATTTTTTCTGCCCTAAAACTAAGAAAGGTCACTAGTTATTCTGTCTTTCAGACTGCACTAGAATGTCATTGTAAGTAGGACTACCTCCCTGTTGCAGGCTCCACCTCCTGTTGTAGCAAAGTCACTCTCTGTAAATGGGATCTCTTGCTGCATGTTTACTTCAGTGAAATATTCACTGAACTTTGAACATGCTATTGCAAGTACTGTCCTTGTTGTAACATCATCTTTTTTTCCTCATCTTTGGATACTTCTGAACACGGTCTCTACAATGCACGGTTGTTTCTCAGAATGCATAAGATGCAGCCAGCTACTGAAATTTTAACCTTTTAAGCACTTTCTAAACAGATGTCAGTACTCATCAGTTCCTGAGATCTTCCAGATCTCTGACTCTTGCCATCACAGCAGCCTTTGCTGTCTTACACATTATTGCCCCACAGGACTGGTTTATCTCCCATAGCTTCCTGTAACCATTAAATCCTCCACTCCACAGCCCTTTTTCTAACCCAGATCAAGTCCTGTCCTTGGTCTTGTCCTCATCCCTGTATCTTCCTCAACTCTCTTATTATTCCTATTCAGCTGTAGGGGACTTTGAATAGGAAAGAAAACTTGTATATGTGGCCCTGTTGAAGCAAAGCTGAGGTGAAGAGATAGCATGAATAGTAAACCCATTTGATATACATATTGAAGAGATCCTTATATGCACAGATTTGTACAAAGTTGTTCATCAGGGCTGTGCTCTCGTTCATACTTGCCAAAAACTAGTCAGTTTTCATTCTTAACAGCCAAACAGTCCATTTGGAAATGAAAAACCACATAAAACATGCTGCTATTAAAACAAAACAACACATGCAAGGTTAATTTCAAACATATATAAACTTTTTATAAGTTTATAAGTAAGGTTTAACAGACAAGCTAATCTAAGTTTTCTGACATAAACATAATAAACACCAGCATATCGTAATAAGGCCATTTGAGCATTTCCTCTACATTGAACATTTTATTTCTGCCTTACTCAAAATAGAATTATAACTTAAAATGCTAGATGCCATGCTAAGTCACAAACAATCTCCCTTCTTAATAAATTTTCACTTTTTGCTTATGCTTGTGTCACCTTATTTGCTGAGGGTGCATTCCTCCATGGGTTAGTCTCTTTCAGAAGCATCAGATCTAACCTGTTTACACTTAAATTGCATTTGGGTCTTCAGGTCCCAGAGTACCCCTGAAGATCCCAAAGCTCCCAGCACAGCCACCTTGCAGTCCCACTTCCCTTGCAAGCAGAATGAACCCAAGCCAAGTTCAATATACTGAAAATCCTTGCAAAAGTGACTTCAGGAACCTTCTCAGAAAAATGTCAGGCCTTAATTATCTGCTAGCTGTCTTTTGTACAGTGTCACAAGCAGGAAATGGAGGATACTGAGCTCCATCCCTGAGTTCCATCCCTGTGCCCTCTTCCACCTTTAGGCCAGAATCATAGAATGGTTTGTGTTGAAAGAGACCTTAAAGATCACCTGGTTTCAACCCTGCCACAGGCAGAGACACCTTCCACTAGACCAGGTTGCTCAGAGCTTTGTCCAGCCTGGCCTTGAGCACTTCCAGGACTGGGACATCCACAGCTTCTGTGGGCAGCTGTCTTTCTGGAAATCAGTCTGCCTCACAATGCTATATCATGCTCCAGTTATCTGCTCCTTGTCAGCTTCTCAGAGACATCTGAAAATCCCGACACATATTATAACCATTAAGAGAAAATCTTACTGTCTTCATGCTTTAGGTAGAAAACCAGACCTGGTACTTTGTGTGAGGCTTGGACAGACAGAAATTTACACATCAGTTAATTCTAATATTTGACGTAGGACTCTTATTGAGGAAAGAGAGAGGCTTCCTACAATCCATGGCAGTAAAACAATTAAGTAAGCCAGACAAAGTCATGGCCATATTTTTAAGCTGGACAATATGTTTCCTTTTGTGCAAGTCTGAATAGAGAAATTATCTTCAAATTCAATATAACAGTAGATGTGTTTTATTTTTAGATATGATGCCTTAGGTAATGCCTGCACAGTCCTGAACGAAAAAAAAAAAAANAAAAAAAAAAAAAAGAAAAGAGGGGGAATCTGATAATGATTATCTGTTCCTTCTTTGTAAAATTCCCAAACTTTGTCTTCTTGAGAGATGCAATCCACTTTATATATCTTCATTTTTGTTTTTCCCAAATTGCAGGCTTCATTTTCACCCAGCTTCAGAGCAGCAACAAGGTCAAGTGATGTATGAAAAGCAAGAACACTTAAAAGTTAAAACTCATATTCTCAACTATTCAGTTACTTCTGAGGAAACAAAGTAAACTCATTTCACAAATATAAACATAATCTGAAAAAGTGACAGTGTGGTCAGTATATTCCAAAAATGCTTGTGTTTATAGATATAACAAACCGTCTCTATAAAAATACGTTAATTTGCTATGTTCTACCTACTTGGTCTTTTAAAGTGATCTATTAGTCCCCTAAGGATTTTGTGCAGATTTTGGGTGTTCTTTTAGAAAAAGTTTTGTCAAGGAGAACATGCAGCATAAACGTTCATCATGAATGCAACAAGCCGAACATTATTACAGTGTTCATAAGTTGGTTGCATCTCATAAAAGAGGCACATAGAGAAAAAAACAACTGAGAAGACAACTGGTAACAGGGAAGTAAAATGAGATTTCTTAATAAAGACGTTCCCATTCTGGGAATAACTATGTCACATAAAGAAAAAACTGAGCATGTTTCCCCAGATGTCAGGAAAGATGAGCACAGAGGCTGAATACACTATTTTAGATAGTCTAAGAAAGAGCAATACCAAAATCCTGTAACAGCACAACTATATTTTTTAAGTCATACGTTTATGAGGCACAACACAATGTTGTTAATTGCAGGAAAGCTACTAGATGAGAAGCCACATTTACCAAGGATTTATGGGGATTCTTATGGAGGACATAGCTCTATTGGTGATACTGTGCTAATTTAGTACAGTTTCAGGGACTGTTAAGCACAAATAATACAGCATATTCTGGGTGATTAAGGCAAGGTGTTTGAAGGCAGACCACTTCTTAAAGCATATCAGATACTTTTGATGTGTATGTGGTGTGTCTCAGTGACTTGGATCTCTGGATTCCTCCTCAGGCACATATATTTTGCTCCTCTATATTGCGCTACAGATGTTTAACAGATGTCTTTACTTTGGTAGGGGTACTAGTCCTAATGTTATCACTTAAGAAGTTCTTGAACAAATTGGCTGGTTCATATCACTCCTTCTCTTAATTTTTGGAGGATTTTAGGATGATAGGACCTACCTTGCCTCAGTTTCTGTCTGCCAAATTTTCAGGACTGCACCACAAGCTATTACTGTTTTCTCCAGCAAGATATATAGTACTTTTTTCTGTATGAGAAATACCTTCAGATACTGTAGCATACTGATTTTTCTGTTTGCCCTTTTTTGCTTCTTTGTACTCCTGCAATTCCTCTTTTCCTCTGGCATCAATTTTAAATATTACAGGCTTACTGGGTCCAGGTTTCTGTTAAATATGACAGTTGTACTTGGTTGATGCCAAAATATACTTTGATGGAGCAAAGTATGAATGACACCACACAATTTCTCTAAAGGTATTTCGCTACCGAGGTAATTTGCTGTTGGAGTGGGATGAGTGATTTCATATCTAACGCCAGGTTTCAGTACCTGAAGTCACCCTCATTGGTCTGTGCGTTATACATTGACACTATTTAAGATATACGTCTTGCAAAACAGAGTGCCAAGTCATCTGTTTTCTAGTAAACTTATCTTTGGAAAATGAGATTTATGGGCATTTGGGGAAATTCTAGGGACTGTAGCTTTATTGTGGGAGTTGTCAAATTGGTTTGAGTATGGTCCCACCTACCCTCAGTCAATGTAGCAGGCTTTGTCTGCTTAGCTTTAGGGCTTGAAAACTTTTGTTCAGACTGCAAAACTTGATTATTTTCAGGTTTTTTCCCTTCATTTATGGCATATGCAGGAATGTATGGCTGTATCTTCTAAATATTTTGCCAAATTTTATCTATTATTATTCTAGAAATCTCTCTCAGTTCCTGGGCCAGGCCAAAATCACAGTCTGCAACAGAATTGCAAGCAAAGAAATGGATTCTTCCAAAATTTTACTTGCCTTGTGTGCTATTTGCCAGTGTTAGCCTAAATTATGAATACCTGCCTATTACTTCCTGTTACATCAAAGTACTAAACATAATCAATGTTTTAGTGCAAGACAGTTTTAAAAATTAAATCACTATCTGAAAATCCTACTTCGTACTGGTACCCATTTATTTGTAAGTACAGAATGAGGGACTCCTCAGCAACCCAGTTTTGCAGTTCTGCATCCTCCAGTGGCTCAGATCCAGTTGCCTTGCATCTACATATGAGATGGCTCCACAGGAAATTATATTATCCTCCAAAGTAAGGAGTTTTTTAACAGTCATAGCAATGTCTCTGATAATAGAGTATATTATATATATAGATAGATAGATAGATAGATAGATAGATAGATAGATAGATAGATAGATATCTACAGATCTCTACATATCTCTATATATATTTTCCATATTTATATATGGACTACTGTGTCCAGTTCTGAGCTCCTCAATGTAAAAGAGACATGGAGCTCCTGGAGCTGGTCCAGCACAAAGCTACAAAGAAGATTAAGGGACTGGAACATCTGTCTTGCAAGGAAAGGCTGAGGGTGCTGAGCCTGTTCAGCCTCAAGAAGAGACAACTGAGAGGGGACCTCCTTAATGTGTATAACTATCCAAAGGATATATNCTTTTTTGCAATCTCATTTCCCACCCTCCCACCCCAATTTTCAGCATGATGTCCAATGGTAATTAAAAAGCAATGGAATTGAAATTTCATTAGTTTAATTATAAGTTATTAGGTGGCAGATAATAGCAGATACAGATACCTCTGTACAGAAACAGGTAATCAGTCATCATGTTCTGAGCTAGGGCTCTGACTATTCTTGTAGAAACTATTCATTTTAGAGGTACACAACAAAACTGCCTGAGCAATCCAAACTCTTTGCTGAAATTATGGCTGTGCTTACATGGGTAAGCATGTGGGTTAGCTAGCAAATAATCCTGTTCTTTTGCACTCTCAACCAATACAAGCAATGCCACATTAGTCTGGCATAGTTCCTGAAGTAATATACCATATTTCAGATGAAGATTTCTTAACGTGGACTCTGTGATATTCTAATTGCAGTTAAATGCCTCTTGTTGGCTTAGGCTCTCAAAAGAGCATCTTCATGTCTGCTGCAGCATACCATTTAGCAATGCCTCATGTAGTAAACATATTAAATTATAATCCTCACTCTAATTACTGTGTGTGTCTTTGTAATTGCAATTGTTGTCCCTGGAGTTCCTCATTGTTACTGCCTCTTAGATTGGCTTCCTTGGGAGTCCAAGCTGAAATGGTCAGAGGAACTCAATCTGCATGAAAGAAGTGCTTATAACATTGATTATATCATGGTATGTGGAAAGCCTATAGCCAAAGCTCAACAACTGCTTAAACAATAGTCAATACATCTGCATTAAGCTAAAGGTTCTTAAGCCTTTCCCTGAGTTTTACTGTCATCACATTCATAAGTCTCTTTCAAGCTGTTTTTTTAGGTATATCAGAAAAATCTTATACTTTCTTGTCATCAGTGTTGTATTTAATCTCTTTTTTTCTGTCTTTATTGTTAAAAAAAAAGTTTTGGTATGCTTGGCTTTGCTTTTTCACATCACAAGATTTTATCTAGAAATTGTGGTAGTTTATGCCAAAAAAGAAAAAAAAAAAAAGAAAGAGGAACAAAATGAGTTTCTAAATCAGGTTGTTATATGGAAAATAGTGGCCTGTTTCCAAATCGGTAATTTTAAAATTAAGTGGCAATTATAGACTGCATTCACCTGCATTCACATGACCTTATTTAAGCTTTTTTAAAGTGTATTGAATGAGCTTAAATGATGCGAACTGTGATCACCCAAGCCTCTGCACTGGCCTTTAACTGATACCTATACAACAATGTACATAGCAACCTCCAGAGGAATTACAAAGTTATGATTTCTAATACTTTTTTCCCTTTTGTTGAGATACATTGTACCCAGATTTCTGACTGTCAGAATAACAAAAGACATTGTGAACAGCCAACTACTGTCATGATGCTGTATAGTGATTTGAATATAAGTTGTGGTGACCTTACCATTATGGAAAGAAAACACTAAGTTATTTAATCTGTCAACCTAACTGCAGCCAAAGACTGTCCACTAAATAGATACTCAGAACTCATATGCTAATTGTAAAGTAAGTTTCCAGGAACTTATTCCTTCATTCCTCTATCACACTCATTTGTCATTCTTCCAGTCTCTGAAATATTCCAGACGTGACCTTGTCCCTGTTTTTTGTTTCTGTTTCTATTACTTTTCTACTGGCAGCTTTCATATAAATGTGATGTTTTGTACCTTGTTGAAAAGTCAGAGTGTTTCATAAGTACAGTTTCCTGGATTGTAACATCCTTATTATTTTAAAT
>VXBX01000153.1:0-20345 GCA_013400415.1 Scytalopus superciliaris | reverse complement strand
TTTTTTGAAAAAGAGGAATAAAAGTGAAACCCTATTCAGGATAAAGACAGTTTTTTACAGCGCGAGTGTTGTCTGTGCTAGGAAAAAGGGTCTGAAATCACAAGATGTTTAATTCTTCCACTTAGCCTTTACTGTTTTCTTTCTTTTGCATCAGCTTGGCCATGGCAACATCCCTTGAAGCCTCGAGGGGCACGCTGGGTGAATGCACAATGAGAGGAGGGTGTCACTCCCAGCATTACGTGGGCTTGTGGCACGTCTCCCAACATCATGCAACAACTGCAACAAATCCTTCATCTCCTGTGTATCGCACCAGCGTGTTCAAAGGGTTTAATTAACTGTGAAGGTAGTAAATTTTTTGATAAATCAGTCTGAAGACAGCTTGAGGTGCTACTGTCTGGTGCTTCAGTTTCCCAAACACACCTTCCCAGGTTTGGTAATTGTGGTCTTTGAAACATCCCCAGAGAATACAGAAACTGGGCACAGGCACAAAAACAATGGAAGCACCTTCTCCTCCCTCAGCTGCTGAGAGTCTCCTTTCTCCCAGCTGTGTTACTTTTCAGAAAACCAAAAGCTGATGTCAGCTGGACTGCCTTTTGTGCAACAATCCAAAAATTACTGAAAAAGCAACATAGAAGCAGTAGTACCTTTTCAGACGCAAGTAATTTGCTTGCCCAAGTGCTGATACGAACAGTTAACCAAACAAGCACGGATTTTTATAAGTAAATCTCTACATATCACCACATTTTTTGTTATTTTGACCACTCTGTAATTTTCTTCCTCATGGAATACCCTTAAACTAATTTTCTCAAAAGATATTTCGTGCTGTAAGAGGTGCTGTTGCTGCAATGTTGGTAGTGATGGGTTTGCTAAGAGGGAGCATTTTGCATAATGGAGACATCCCTGTGTATGACCTGGGGAAGGTGATCCACTAAAAATAAGGGGCTAAATGCACTGTGGGCCTTGGGGACAGGAGGACCAGGGAGCCACTTTCTCTCTATTTCACATGCAGGGAGGGCTGAACCCACAGGAGAGAGCTCAGGGTGAGGGGGAGTTGGAGCATCCTTCCAAACTGAAGTCTGGCCCTTCTGCACGCTGAGCAGGTGCAACAGGACATCAGGTGCCTGAGGCTTTAGTCAAACCAAACTCCTGCCTGCCTGATTGCTCCCCAAATGTTCCCTGGAAAATCCTGCACATTCCTTTTTGCACCAGAGATTCGTGACCAGACTGCACACACCTACATTTGGCAGGACTCCCCAACCCGTCATGCTCTAGCAATGAGTAACCACGAATTTCCCATATATTTTGTGAATGACACAGACAGTTGCAGGTAGGACTGGGTAAGGAATAGCTCCAAGCCCCCCTTGGTTCCTAAGGAGTTACCTGTCTCCACATGAAGTGACTTCTTCCCCAAAGCACGGATGCTGCGATGAAACAACACAGGGGTGTTGGTCTCTTGCTTCAGCAAGAATGCCTGGATCCTTGGGGGACCAGGGAATCTGGGAGACTGCCAAGATCTTTGCCCTTCCTACATGTCCATTTCATCTTTGCAGCTACCAATGCAGGTTTTAAAAAAGGGCAGTTCTGGCTCTAAGGTGTCAATGTTTCAGTGCATTGAATGTCTCCTGCCTACCAGGAGATACTAAATCCATTTCCTTAGTCTTTTCTATGAGAATAGGAAAGGCTGAGAGAATTGGGATTGTTCAGCCAGTAGAAGAGAAACATCCAGGGTGAGCTAATTGTGGCCTTCCAATACCTAAAAGGAGCCTGCAGGGAAGATGGAGAGAGACCATTTACAAGGGCCTGAAGGGACAGGACACAGGGAATGGCTTCCCAGTGCCAGAGGGCAGGGATGGATGGGATATTGGGAAGGAATTGCTGTCTGGGAGGGTGGGCAGGCCCTGGCCCAGGTTGGGCAGAGAAGCTGTGGCTGTCTCTGGATCCCTGGGAGTGTCCCTGGCCAGGCTGGACGGGGCTTGGAGCAACCTGGGCTGGTGGGATGTGTCCCTGCCCATGACAGGGGGTGGAACGAGACGGCATTTAAGTTCCTTTCTAATCCAAACCATTCCATGGTCAGCTGCCAGGCAGTCATTAGGAAGGACTAAAGTCATTAGGCTCTCCTGTCCACGGGCTATGGGTACATTATGCACCTTCCCCTGGGTGGTACCTGAGCCACACCTTCCTCAACCCTATGGATAACTTTGCCAGGGAGGCTGTGGAAGAGCCCTCTTGGAGGGGACCTGAGGAACCATCTCTCCCCTGGAGGTGTTACACCTCAAGGCAACCTAGGCAACACCATTTACTATTTCCAGAGAATATACCCAGCATCCGAACTGTGGGTCCAGGCCCCCTTTGAGCAATGCACAACATCTCTCCAACCTGGGAATGTCACCTCTTCTCCTGGAGCAGAGGATCCACTCACACCATCGGGTTATACTCCGGTCATGTTTTTCATTATTAGTTTTTTTTCCTTCTTTTTTCCCTTACAGTCAAGATGGTGAAGAGCTTTGTTTATTTATTTAACAGAAGCTGAGTTTCTCGCAAGCACAAGAAACTGAGCTCTAGAAAATCATCACAGCAAATTGCAAGAGTTACGAAAGAAAGCCCATGACCTGGTAACAGTACAATTATGTACATGAATTTTTTTATTTAAGAAATTAGGACTTTAGAAAAACACATATATTAAGAAATGCTGTGCGTTAGAACCAACTTCAAACCCTGTGCAAAGCCAGATAGTTGTGCAGCAAACCTCTTATATACCACCATTTTTGGCTTTTAGCCTCACCCCATAAAAATCCGTCTTGACCCTCTTCTCTGCATAATTAATTTCTAATAGCAGATATTTTAGTCTCACGAGAAAGAAACCACAAGATGCAGGAAGAGTAACGCAAAATCGTGGGTGTGCCTTGCTTCCCACAACCAGCTTGAGTCAACAAGCAGCAGATACACGTTAGAGAAGGTTGATGGTACTTGTGCTTTCAGTTCCCATTTTCATGAGAATCAGCTGAAGTGAACCCATTCTTAACATCACATGGCTTTTGCCAGACTTCACCACTGGCTTCATCAGCTACAAATACTCCGAAGTGGGCCACAAAACTTCTTTCTCAAGGTGGGTTTGGGTTCCCACCACGATCCCTGTGGTCCTCAGAGCCACAGGCTTAACTCTCCATGGCTGTTCTGTGCCTTGGGATGCAAGAAACCTTTGTGACAGCTCCAAACCCTTAACTCCTTTTGGACACTCAGAATGAAGATGGAAAAGGCTGGCATGGAAAGAAGTGGATATCAGCTTTAGACCAGAGTTCTGTAGCTGCTGGCAGCCTAAGGGAAACAAGCAAACTGCATTAAAATAATGACAGGTGTTGTAACTATGCCCGGGAATAAAGATTTAATGTTAGTATCTCCATGCCATTGGAAGGTGCCTCTATAAATACTCAGGTGCAACTGCATGTTTTTGTACAGCATGGAAAAGTTTATTTCGGGTCCCATTTCCATGACCAAGCTGTTTTGCATCCACACTCTTACAACCCAGCTACATGAGTAATTTAACAAATTAAATCACCAGACAGAAGCTTCAGAAAAAGGTGCCGAGGAGGTATTTTTTTATCATAGAACCATTTGGGTTGGAAAGGGACCTTTAAAGGTCATCTCATCCAACTTTTTTTTAATTCACTGCCTGATGAAGCTGTACAAACCATGGGCAAGACAACCCTGGTCTCAGTGGGAGCAGGTTGGACAGCACTTAGAGGCTTTTTAAGGCAGTAAAGTCTATCCAAGCTGCTGATAACATCTCAGGCTCCGATACTGCTGTGGCCTCGTCCTGTTTTTTGGGGGGCTTTCCTGGAGATCTGCTGTGTCTGAGCACATCCATCTGCAGCAGTGACACGGCCACTCGGATTGTTAAATGCAGCAGTCTCGGGCTGGAGGCTGACAACATAAATACCAGCTGTGTGCTGCACACCCTGCCCTTCCAGCCGCCTCCCCTGCTGTTAACAGCTGCTGCCTCCCTGTTGGTATGGGTCAAAATCCTACGTAACGGTGCCAAATCGGAGACTTAAAAAGGCCTCTTCATCAGGAACGCATCTCCTTTCTAACCCTCTCCCTGATGTGGGCTGGGAAGACCAATGCAAAGCAGGGAAGTAGAAACAATAAAATATGTTAATCGCTCTTTTGCCTACCAGAAAGTGGGGCTGGGCCCCAAGGGAAAGAGCATTTTCAGTTCTATCCCAGTGGCACTGCTCCCTTCAGTGCCGAAAAAGCTGCTATTTCATTGCAGGTATCTGAATATGCAACATGTCATTTAAACTGGATTTGGACCTGTTTCCGTTGCCACCACCCCTCCAATGAGCCTGGTGAGTCTAAACTATGAGCTGGTATCTCCCATCATGCTGTTTTGTCTAAGCCCAAAATTTCTTTCCCTTGGGAAATTAAAAACAACCTTGTCTGCTTCAAATGGCGTTCGCTTTTTTCAAGGGAATTCCATGCACAAGGACAGCTCTGCAGAGATTCTGTTGTGTGTAATGACCCAGACAGCAAGTTGTTTAACTAGGAGGAAAATCTTGCTTCTGCCAGAATTTGGGAGGACTGGCTTTCTGTAAAGTTTTGGTGGTGAGTGCAGCATCACAAGTGGACAAATACTGGCATTTGTAGTCTGGGAGGGATTTTAATAGAAATAAACATTCATTTTTAAAAGAGCAGAGACTCTGAGGGAAAATAAACTTGCTGGGCTTAAAGAACTCAAAAAAAAGACAAAGAGAAGGCCTTTGAAATCTGCAGGGAGTCCATGTTTCTCACCCTACCCCCAAAAGCTATCCCTGTCTCCCTCCTTTTTTTTGCCCTCCCCCATTCCATGTTTATATGACCCGAAACATAATTTGGGCCTTGTAAGAAGGATAGTTCACACCAATTCCCAAGGGCAGCATGGATAAGACTGAGCCCAGCTGGACACCTGCTGTCCAAGGCTGGGCTCAGCAAGGTTTGCAATCACAGGCACACGTGCTCAGGACAAGAGGAAATGTCCTCAAGTTACACTAGAGGAGGTTTAGATCAGATATTGAGGAAACACTCTTCATGGGAAGGCTTTTCCAGCCCTGGCATGGGGCAGGGGTGGAGTCCCCATCCCCAGAGGGGTTTAAAAGCCATGTGGACGTGGCACTCTGGGGACATGGGTTAGTGGTGGCCCTGGCAGTGCTGGGGAACAGTTGGACTCAATGATCTCAGAGGGCTTCTCCAACCTAAATGATTCCACAAAACCATTTCCGATCACAATTCCATGAATTATGGAAGCTCCCGAATCCCCACCCAAGCTGCTGCAGAACGTGCCTCCAGGCTCCCAAAGCACATCCCAACCCAGCAAAGGAAGGATAACCCTTCTGACTCAGGCACTTTAAGTGGTGTGAGGGAGCACTAGGCTCAAAGCTTCCTTGCCTAGGTTTGAGTTTTGTCCACTGCCCTCAGCCAGTGCCTTCTGTTGGAACAGCTCTCATTTACTTAAATAGTTGTGTAAAGCTTCAAGAACCAATTGCAGTTCAGTGCTCTTTGATACTTCAGATGAGTGGTCTCTCCATTGTAGTACTAAATCTGAGGCAGACCTTGCTTTACCCTGTTTTCATTTAAAAAAATGCCCCTTACCACTCTGCTTTAGTTCCACACCCCAAAATGAAGAGAATTGTTCCAAACCTCATGGACTCTAGGAGTATTTCACAAAATTCCTTCTTCAGCTGAGCTTACCCCCTACAATGAGCCTTTTAGCCTGGATAAATGGGAAGAGAAGCTCCATGTAATGAGCTGTGAATCTCCATTACCTGAATTTTGAAACCGAAGAAAGGAAAAGTACTGAGTTGTTTCTTGTGTGACTACCCTAGCACTTCTATTCTAAAATGTTTCTGCACTTCTTGTCTAATTTTTATCTTGTATTGGACAAAAGAAATGGCTGTACTTTCACAGTGTGAATACTTAACCTTGGTATTGCTTGTCTGGAAACTCTTTCAGGTTTGGAAATTCATTACACTGGATGCTGTGCAAACACATGGGGAAGCGTTGTCCATTCTCTTTGAAGAACTGACTCCAAGATCCAGATTTGGCATAAATAGTGTCCCAGGGGTGGCAGAAATGACCTGATTATACTCAGGGAAATGCCTGTTTGAATGGACAGACACATCCATCACACGTCTATTGACTTGCAGTTCCACTTCGTCGAATGACCATCTGGAAATACAATCCTTGGGCTTCACATGGGCCATCGTGTCCTCCTGCAGGACACCTGACAAAGGCACATCCATTCTAGCTGGTTTAGAGGCTGAAGTTTGAAAAAGCACTTTTAAGAGAAAGCTTGACCTTGAAGTGATTAAAAAAACAATAAATAATTGCTATGTTTCTGTTGGCACAAAACTCATGCTGCGTTGGGGATGAGAAGGATTAGTGGTCCAGCAGCGATTCTCCATTTCTTCTGTTCGTTGATCCCAGTCCTAATGCATTTCTGAGGGCTGTGCTTTGGGCAAATGTAAGGGTTTGGCCCCAGTACAAGGGTGACTGGATGGATGGAGCCTCCCAGAGCAGCCTCCAAACTGTGTGCAGTTCAGCCTCATGCTTGGATGTCATCCACTTTAGAAGGAGGAGCCACCCACAGAGATTTGATCTAATTTTAAACTTTCCAGGAGTGTTTGGAAGATTTGACAGAGATTCTCAGCTGGGGGTTGAAGTAGGTGGATTGAACATACAGATGAGCCCCATGGCCAGATAAATAGGATTCTAGCAGGGAAGGCACATCATGACATAAACACATATGCTCCTTAACACTTGGATATCCACCGGGTCTGTTTATGTCTGTCTGATCATTTGTGCAATCACCGAAACACTCTGAAAAAGCAAAGGTGGTGAAAAAGAGTGTAGCATGATCGTCATGCCTCAGAGTTACCTGAAGCATTTTCAGAAAGCCAAGAAGTTGGGAAATGCCCATTGGAAAGGGGCTTTGGGTAGGATCATGGGATGAAGGTTGGGTGGAGAAACACCTGTTGCTGTTGAAGGTCTGCAGGTTTCCCATGAGCAGAGATTAGTGTTCCTGTTTATGTATTGTACTCCATGTGTAAGCTTCAAACATGTAACTCGTCACAAGCTGAATTTTTGGCAGGGGAAAAAAGGAGAGCCTTGGCTGTTTCCAGGTTGTCAGAACTCCCTTCCTCAGGGTTAAGCTGTCTTCATTGTAATCGCCTGTAGAATCCTCAGTGCTCGGAGTCCTGCTGGGCCAAGTCCTCCACACACCAAAAAGAGCATGTCTGTCCCAAATGACTTGCAGCCTGAATGCAAGAAAAGGAAAGCAGACAGTCTGGGAGAGCCAAAAAAGTGAAGATACACCCCTAGAGACAGCAATAGCGAGCAGTCTGCACCTGCCAACTCCTAAACTCCCCTTGGCAAAGGTTCCTGCTCAGCAGCTGTATCTGAAATGTTTCTATCAATCCAAATTATTCTTCTCCCTTCCTCTCATGCAATCATTGTGTTTTAATCTTTCTTTTTTTCTTAGTTTTGCTGAATTTTGTATGCTGCTGTTTTGATGTTGAGTATTTTTACTGTTTCCCATTTTCTTTGCAGCCCATAATACTGTATTTTTTCTTCCAAGATTTTGAGGCCCCAGGTTGCAGCTGCTTAAATTACAGAGGTGGCCAGACAAAAAATTGCCAGCTCCCACTGCTAATTCCCTAGAGCCTGGTGTAACCTGAGTCCCCAGGACAGGTTCTGCATAACACACTGTTTGGGGTGATGCTGTTAGACATGTGCAGAGCCTGGGTCAGAACAGCAAGTCATTTAGCTGACATGTAAGTAATCCTAGAATGATTTGGGTTGGAACAGACCTTTAAGACCATCTGCCATGGGCAGGGACACCTCCCATTAGCCCAGGTTGCTCCAGGACCCGTCCAAACTGGCCCCAGGGATCCAGGGGCAGCCACAGCTTCTCTGCCCAACCTGGGCCAGGGCCTGCCCACCCTCTCAGCCAGCAATTCCTTCCCAATATCTAACCTAAATCTCCTCTCATTCCAGTTTAAAGCCATCCCCCCTTATCCTGTCACAACAAACCCTGCTATAAAGTGTGTCCCTGTAAAGGAGGGCTCACATTAGGTGGTGGACCCTGCCCACGACACACAGTGCACGATGCTGGAAACCTCTCCTGCTCCCACTGCTGCCTCAGCACCGTGGTCCCAGAGCCATGCCCGGCAGCTCCCAGCCACACAGAAAGCAAGAAAGACCGCAGAGAAGGGACTGTTCTGTTTGATGGGCTTAGTGGAAAAGCTGCCAGGTGGAACCCAGCCAAGACGCAGCAGACCGTGTCGGGCAGACCCACACGGTTCAGACAGCGGCAGCTACCCACGCGAAGAACCCAGCCAAGGAGGGGGAAGCACCCTCACACACACACACACAGACATCCATGCTCACACACGGGCCCTGCGCAGCCGGAGGTCAGAGTCCAATTAGGTGCTTTATTACTCATTTAAGCCTTGTCTGGCTTTGAGCGCGGGAAGAATGGCGGTGGGTGCACGTGAACCTGCGCGACGGGCAGCAATTTGCATCTGAAGCGAGCCACTGATGCCATTCCCAGGAGCTCTGCTTGATGCATGGCTTAGCGGAGGGGCAGCTTGGTTTTATTTACCGCCGGGACTTGGCACACGCTGGCGGCTCCACATTCACGGGCAGCCCCGAGGACCTGTGAGCTGCCTCTGGCCTCCAGACACCACAGAGGGAGGGGCTTTGCACAGGAGTGTTTAGTTGCTTTGGGCTTCCCACTCCCAGAACCTCATCACAGAATCACAGAATCATGGAATCAGCTGGCTTGGGAGAAACGTCCGAGATCATCAAGTCCAACCCTCGACCCAGCCCCGCTGTGGTTANGGACCTGCTCCAGCACCTCAGTATCTTTCCTGAACACCTCTATACCTCATATTCTAAAACGCTGAGGACTTTCCTGAGGAGTTCTGCCACTCTGGGCAGAAGTGATCCCAGAATGGTTTGGGTTGGAAGGGACCTTCAAGACCATCTTTTTCCACTCCCTGCCATGGGCAGGGACACCTTCCACTAACCCAGGTTGCTCCAAGCCCCGTTCAGCCTGGCCTGGGGCACTCCCAGGGATTTGGAATACCACCAACCAATGGGAACTGAGCACTTGGAAAATGATAAAGCAGATGAGTCAAACAGGCCCAGGGAGAAACGTCCCAGAGGTTCCCAGTAACAAGAGGTTGGTCGAGGACAAGACTGGAAGCTGGATGTGGTCCACACGCAGGACAAACCTCAGCAATAACAGGGAGTGTAGCAAGGCGGAAGGGAATTAGAGAGTTTAAAAATAAAGGTCTATGAGCTTCCTAAGTATGTTTGTGCTGAGTCAGATCCATCCTCACTCCAGTCTCCTGCGTGATGGAAACAAGTCAGGCTCAGTCAAACAGCTGAGAAGGTGAGTTCAACAGGGTGAGCACGCAACACCTGAAAACATGAAGCAGTTGTTTTGAATGAAAAATGACTGAATTAAGAGAGAGATACCAGGGAAGAAGAGTCATTGACTCGTCAGATGCCCATGCACGTGTAAAAGTGACCAGTGATATCAAATTCAGCTGCAAAGAGATATTTAGACAGCAAAGTATGGCCTTGAGTCATGAAGGAAATAATAAAATACCAAGGGGGACAATAAAATCTGGCTGCAAGGAGCAAAACTGAAGTTGCCTTCCTATAGCAGTCTAAAGAGGACCTACACTTTTTTAAATCCATTCCAACTTGCAGTACTTGGGGAGCCAAAAATCCAGAACAGGCTCAGGCTGTGTCACAGGAGGAAGGGCTTCTCCTCCCAAATCCAAAGCCCTGTGCAAACACACAGGCAGAAACCTGATATACTCAGTCCTGGAGGCGGGCCAGCAACAGCGGCTCCAGGACTGAGTACATCTCTCTGATGCAGAAAGGCCGGTGCCCTGAGTTAAAAAAAGAAAAAACATTGCTCTGTTTGCTTGTGGAGTTTCTACCTGGAACACTAATTTGGAATACTATCAGTTACACAAGCTTGGGGGAATCTGGTTGTTTAATAGCCATCTGTTCTTTCTGGCACAGGGATAGAGGCTTCCCACATCTAGCTGCTGCTTTCAGGAGAGCACTGCGGTGCTTGGGACAAGGTCTCAAGAGCCACAACCCTGCAGTAGCTCAAGCCCAGGCAAAAGCAATGCCCTTGTCACATGGTGGAACCCCCAATTCTTCAGCTGGTACAGCTCTAAAATGAGCTGCTGAGGTTTATACAACTGCCTAAATGCATAGTGAGCTTTTTCTAAGCTGAGGCTCACTGTACACCCCCAACAAGTGTTGCCTGCACATACCCTAGAGAGGCTGTGCTGTAAGGTTGGAGGAGGATCCAAGAGCCTGAGCACTCCAAATGTCATGAACCCACAAAACTGGGCAAGAGAACAGCCTCATACAGCAAAATACAGTCCCTGTGCAGTTTCAGATGTTTAGTGAATACTGACTGGGATGTTCACATCTCAATCTATTAATGCAATCATCATCCAGTGTGTGTGTGTTGCCATTAGGACAAGGGGGAATGGCTTCCCACTGCCAGAAAGCAGGATTAGGTGGGATATTGGGAAGGAATTGCTGTCTGGGAGGGTGGGCAGGCCCTGGCCCAGGTTGGACAGAGAAGCTGTGGCTGCCCCTGGATCCCTGGGAGTGTCCAAGGCCAGGCTGGACAGGACTTTGAACAACTTGGGCTAATGGGAGGTGTCCCTGCCCATGGCAGGGTTTGGAATGGGATGGGCATTAAGGTCCCTTCCAACCCAAACCATTCCATAAATTCATTCAAATTCTCTGCCCTTATCAAGAGAAAAAGGTGTTTGAAGCTTTAGTGAATCCCACAGGGGATGTTTTAGAGATGAAATTCCTTGATTCATGTAGGCAGAGAAAGAAGTTTGGTTAGAGAAGGTGCTGCTGTTGGGTTGTGTGTTAGTTTGTTTGGTCATTTCGGGGGGGTGTTTTTGTTAAGGTTAACAATCCCTAGGCATGCCTAACTTCTGTAGGAATGGCTGAGGGAGCTAGGTGTTTTTAGTCTTGAGAAGAGGACGCTCACCAGGAGCCTCAACACGGAGCCTGCACTGACCTGGAGCTTAGAACTGCAGGGAGGCTTTCCAACCAATTTATGAGAAGGTTGGTCATTCAGGAATATTGCATGTTGTATTATGGGGTTTTAGTTCATGTTCTCAAGCTCTTGGTCCTGCCTGGAGGGCACAGGAGGGAAGCTGTGCCTTCCTGGGCAGGCAACTTAACTGCTGCTTCTCTGCATAGGTATTTAGTGGGTACTGGAGAGCCATCGATGGGTTTTGTGACCTGGCTGATTCACCTTGCTTCTTCTACACCTTCACTGCCCTCTCCACACTTCATATTGTTGCTTTATGCAATGTGATCCCTTCGGGACTGCTCTTTATTTAGTGGGTATCTGTATAGCACCTGAAAAGAAAACGGAATTTTGATATATTTCAAGGCTTCCAAGATCTGCTTTCTTTCCTATACCAATTAAATCCTCTGGAATAAATTTAGCTCTACTTTGCAAGGTGATCTACAGCCATCTGTTTATCTTCCCTTCATGCTGAGCAGCAGGAATAAGGAAAACCAGAGAGAAAACAAATAAGCCCTGCCAGAGCCAAATGGACTTCACATGGAGTTTGTCACTGCGGTGATTTCTGCTCTCCTTTAATTCATCTCCCTCCCAACCATCACAGGCTAGCACAGATGCAGCTGAAAGTGGAACAAGGCCCATGATCCATGAACACTTCAACCAAGATTAAAGGTACTCCATAAATGCAGAGTATGTTGTTATCAGGCAGTTCCAGATAGGAGAAAAATGGATTATCCTTCAACTTGATCAGAAAAATATCATATTGCAGAGCCAGACTCTGGACATCTGGTTTGAAACACACCAAAACTAGTCTGCGAGACAAAGAAAAATGTGTTATCTTGTTATCCTTGGTAGCAAATAGAGTTCAGATGCTACAATGTCTAACACAATTTCTTCAAGATTTCTTCTTTCTGTTTTTACCAAGTGACATTGAGGATTTTACTGGCTAATGCCTTTGCTCTTCACCTGTTTTAAAAGTGGAAAACAAGGAATTTTCCTCCCATTCTGAGTCTCCTTCCAAAGCAGGGGAGTTCACTGGCATAGTGAAGCGTGGTCATATCTGCAGGTGACAAATAACGAGCAAAAAGGAGTGGGTAAACTGGTGAAGTAAAGGGGAAAGTGCTGTTTTCTTGCTGAAAATGCTGAAGCAGGCTTGAACAACCCAGCTGGGGAAGGGGCTGGAGCAGCAGGAGCGGCTGAGGGAGCTGGGGGGGCTCAGCCTGGAGAAAAGGAGGCTCAGGGGGGACCTTCTGGCTCTGCAACTCCCTGACAGGAGAGGGGAGAGGTTTAGTTTGGATACTGGGAACAATTCTGTCATGGAAAGGGCTGTCCAGGCCTGGGACAGCTGCCCAGGGCAGGGGTGGATCCCCATCCCTGGAGGGATTTAAAAGCCATGTGGATGTGGCACTTGGGCACTGGGTTAGTGGCAGCACTGGGGAATGGTTGGACTTGATGCTGGAGTGTTTCTCCAACCCAAATGATCCTGTTATTTGATGATCAAACCGCTGAGAAAGTTCCTTGTGTCAAAAAGCAGAGTGAGGATTTGGTGCTCTCAAACACTGAGCTCCCCCCTGCCACATGGCAGATTTTTGTAAAAGAAATCCTGTTGGTGATTCCTTGGAGAGATAGGTAAGGCTCTCACTTTGGAAAATTCTCCTTTACTATGTGGAAATTGCTAGAGCTTTCAGAGCTGCTCCAAATACAGAGAAGATTTTTAAGTTGGCTGTAACTTGTGTGAGATGGAGAAGCACCAAATAAATTCCAAAAAGTCAGGTGTTGCATCTTGTGTGTTTTAGTTTGATTTAAATTTCAATTTAGGCATTTAAGCTGGACCTAATATTTCGCTGTCATGAGAGATGAAGAGTTGACCATGATGGGTCAACTATTTTTTGTGGTGGTTATTTTTTCTGGGATATTTTTGAAAAAGAGAGAAAAGTCACAATTTAGGAACTGCAGAGGGGTTATCAGGGGTAACTGCCTTTTTCTTGCTGTGTATATTGATAGGTGGATGGATACTTCAGGTCCACAGACCATGTGGTGCTGATGGTTTAGGCAAGGTCCATGCATGCACCTTCCCCTTTCTACCATGCCAGGGCTGAGCTTACATGGTCCATGCAGCCACGTGCTCCAAAAAGCATCCCACAGTGCGCCTCTGTCTCTGTTTGTATTGTTCCAGCCTGGTTTACACACCTGCCAGTGAGGTCTAAGGGAAAAGAAGTGGCAGTATGTGCTTCTTGCAGTAGTTGTTGGCTGTGTGGGTACCTCCCTTGGGTTTTTGTGTTCTGTCTCATACACAGAGAGCCCTGGGGCAGGACCCCCTTGTGGTGCATGGCAAGCACTCACCACCTTGTGAGGCTCTTGAAAATCAAAACACCTATTTAATAACCTGAACTCGCTCATTTTCACATCAAAGGCAGAGCTAGCAGTGGGTTCAGGTCTGCTTCAGTGTCCTCCAACTTAGGCCAGCTTTCCCAGGAGGTACAAGAGAGCAGTCAAGGAGGACCTGGCACACAGTCCAAGCGCCACGCAGCAGGTGAGCATAGACTTGAGATGAGGATTTATCTACAGATCTGGAAATCTGGGTTGCTCCAAGACTGAAATTCCTGCATATGTAGAAACCCCTGTGCAAAACCTGTGTTTCCTGTCTCTTGACAAGTGAAAGCATCAACCACAAAATCTATAAAATGCCAAGTTCTGGCAGCAACACTCGCAAACATGCTGGAGAACTGGTCTGGGGGCCCAGGGTGAGGTATGGTATGGTCTCCTCTGCTACAGGAAAGGGCTTTTTGCAGGGACTGTTATCACCTTAGACTTGGTTTCTTGGTGTTCTGAAGAATAAGGTACATGATAAGAGCAGAAGATGACTACAAACAGGAGGTCATCAAGGGACAGGCGGGGGGGCACGCCCTCTGCATGGTACATCCTCTGAAGACAGTCCAGAAGAGCCCAGTCTGAGCCCACTCTCTTCTTGGGCACCTGAACACCTTAGAAGTGCTCAGATGGGTTATGTTAGGGCCCTGAACTGGAACATGCAGGCCAATATGGGTAAGACCAGTTGTGTTGTGTTGGGCAGAGAAAAGTGCTTTAACTGTGGGTTTGCTGCACCAATTCTTCTCTTAGACTGTTTTCTGTGTCTTTGTGCCCTCTGGACCTTCTGTGTGATTAGAAAGTGGTTGAGCAGGAAAAAAAGGATCAAATTAGTTCTGGTAACTTTTCCTTACTTATTTTTCAATCCTGCCTGTACTCAGAGGGCAGTTCAGGAATGCCAGTGGCCTGTAGAGAGTTGCTCTGGTCCCAGTCAGTCTGCCACTTACTTTTGGCTTTGGTTTGCAGCCTGACAGCAAACAGGCCCTTCAGTTTGATGCTCCCCAGCCTGAGTCGCTTGGGGAACACATCCCTGGGCAGTCACTCAAGAAGTCTGGTTGTGTCTGAGTGGAGCAAGTTGGTTTTACTCCAGTAACCAGGGGGAGGCTGCCCAGCAGCTCTACTGGACCCATAAGGGACATCATCATCTTTCTGGTGTGCTCCCCTGAGGGTGCAAGAAACTTGCTGGAGACCAGATTGTGCCCAGAAAGTGGGAATTCAAAGCTACCCCTTGGCGACCCAACAGCAGGGACCATTTGTCCTGCAGATTCCAACGAGGTGGGAGCTCTGTTAATGTTCTCCCACTGCTGAAAAAGGCTGTAGCTGCCAAAATAAGCATGACCCTTTTTTCACCCTTGGTCAGCGCTGGTCCTTGATGTCACACATGGGGTTGGGGAGTGTCTGTCTGTCTTTCTGCTCGTTCCAACCTGTGCTTGCACACAGCTGGGTGAAGGATTGCCACATGGGGAGCTGGGGTTGCATTCGGTACCCTGTAAGATGTCCTTTGGTAGCTTTCATACACTCTGCAACCATCCTGAGCTTGCAGTGGATCTGCAATAGAATTGTCTTAGACCCACCAGCCTTTCCAGCTGAAAGAAAAACCACAAGATCAAGATGGGGCCAATGTAAATGTTTGTCTCTAAGTAGATTTCACCCTTGAAAATCACCTTCAGCCAGGCTGGGCGGCTGCTAACACCCTCTCCCACCTCTCACACCTCAGCAAGCAGCCCATGTCCAGACCTGAAGCAGTTTCACCTGTGTTAGTGGACAGCAGGCACAGTGAGAACAGCGAGCTGTGGGGATGCTGCTGAGGGATTTCTGCCCTCAAGGCCTGGGTGGGCTTCAAGCAGGAGCAGAGACCAGCAACCTCATGGCCTGCTGTCAGCAGCGTGCCAAGGGGTTTTGTTTGGTGTGTCTGTGCCAGTCTGTGACCTCTAGGTTGCCCTTCAGTGTCAGTGTTGATGGACAACCTTGGGTCTACTTTGCTGTTCCGTGCCATAGACAGAGACCTTCTTTTGCGGTCAGCCAGCCAGTCCAAATAGTACGACTGTGATTGCTTCAGCATCATCTCCAGAGACTCTGGGGAGTCAACAGGAGTCCAGTAGCCAGCAGGGAGGTGCTTGGTGTGCATTTTGCAATAGGTCAGCTCCAACTGCAATGGGTACAGAGACCGTCTGCAGTTTAACGAGCACTGGGAGGGTTTTTTTCTTGGCCCTTTTGACCTTCCCTGGAACTTTCTGCCATGGGGTAGCAAAATTTGCTGTTCACAGCAAAATTCAAGTTAATAGCTCCTAAAATATGCAACCTGCTGGGCCTCAACTGCTGCATCTTAACAATTGTTTATGGGTGCAGGGCTACAAAGGAGCTGGAGAGGGAGTTTGGACAAGGCATGGAGGGACAGCACACAGGGAATGGCTTCCCAGTGCCAGAGGGCAGGGATAGATGGACATTGGGAAGGGATTGCTGTCTGGGAGGGTGGGCAGGCCCTGGCCCAGGTTGGGCAGAGAAGCTGTGGCTGCCCCTGGATCCCTGGGAGTGTCCAAGGCCAGGCTGGATGGGGTTTGGAGCAACCTGGGCTAGTGGGAGGTGTCCCTGCCCATGGCAGGGGGATTGGAACAAGATGATCTTGAAGGTCCCTTCCAACCCAAACCATTCTAGGATTACAAAACTTCTTTTTTCATGAAAAAGCAGGATGAAAAAGCTACATCAGTATGTGCCCATTTGGTCCTTTGCTTTGTTTTTTTATGCTCATTTCCATGGAATACGATGCTCCAGGCAGGGCAGTCTGGATAGGCTGGCACAAACAGCCTCCTGGCCTTTGGAGCAGCAAAATGCTGCTGAAACATCATAAGGATGTAACTCGGTGGGATTACAAAAATAAATTTTACTTCTTTTTTTTTAAAAAAAAGGCTTTTTCTTTTTTCTTTTTCTTCTTCTTTTTTTTTAATTGAAATTAAAGGCTGATACAGCAAAACTGGGAGAAAGCAACATGGCAGGAATTTATAAAAAACAGTTTTTGTTTGTCGGCCACAGAGTAGAACAATGTGGCTCTTTGTCTGGAGCATGTATTATGCAGGAATAAAATAATAAATAAAAGGCCTGCTGAATGGGGCTGACATTGTGTGCCTTCTGAAGGACACTGAATTACCAGGAGGAATAAATCATCCTCAGTTTACAAACAAACAGGCTTGCTGGAGTGCCCATCTCCCAAAGTGTAAATCAGCCCCAGCTCAGCCCTGGCAGTGAGCAGCTGTTCCAGTCCTCTGGCTGGGTCTGGAGCTGGTGTGCAGCAGGTGCTGCAGGTGGCTGTATCCTGGATTTAAAGGAAAATCAGATTTGTAGAGTGAGCAGGGAGTGCAGTTCTGCTGCTGTGCAGCCACTGTGGATCTCCACGGATGATGAGGAGCCTGGCTGGGGGAGGACACAGTCCTTCAGTTCCCAAACCAACCACAAATTTAGGTAAGGGAGATATGATCACCAGCTGGTGATGGCTCAGAAGCACGCAGGAGGAGGGGTTTCTTCCCATATGTCCTTCCCAAGCTGCTGTCACAACAGCAGAGCACAGGAACCAGCACTGCAGCCCCAGCTTAACACGGCGACCTCCCAGGAAAGGCTCCTCTTGCTGTGAATAGTAGCTGTTTCTTCTGGATGCTCAAGCCAGGATCCATAAAGATATCAAGGGGGGAGCCCTCTAAATGCCTTTGAGGCTTTTTGGCTCCTATAGAAACTTCCAGAGAGGTGGGGGCTGATACTTGGCAAAAAGCCTTGACCTCTGGTGTCCTCCACCGTGGCTGGGTGCATCATGCCTGCTGCTGTTATCCCAGCTCCTGGTGGGAAATTCCATGCTGCCTGGGAGGTTTTTGCTGCACTGGATTCATCATGGCCAGCAGCCAAGAGGGACAGGACCCAGCAGTGAGGTGTGCTCTCTGCCCACCAGTGCCTTCCAGGTCTCTGTGGAAGCCCAGAAGAGAGTTTTCCTTTCTAAGATGCAGGTGAGGAGGGGCAGCCAGCTCTGCTTCTCCTGAGAGGTCCTAGGAGAGGATGCAGGTGGAGACTGAGCTCTAAGGTCCTCTGCAAAAGGGTGGCATCTCTTCCAACCTCGCCAGCACCCAAAGGGTTATGGCAGGGAGCAGGTGCCCTGACTGGAGCAAGTCCTCCTCTATCACTGTTTGCCAACAAACCCTATAACATAGTTTCCTTGATCTTAGCTGCTTTGATGTGTGGCTCTGGAGGTGCAGGGACAGGGGAAGACTTGCTGAGGCAATGCCACTGCTCGTCTTACCTGGGTGGTACTGGGGCTATGAATGTGTTTTCTGCTCCAGGGAAGGAGCAAACTCATCCTTAGGTATTTCAAAGCTTGCCCTGGATGTCCTGCTGTGCCTGTCCACTCACCAGCTAAAGAGGGGGAGAGTGCTCAGAGCCTTCCAGGGGTTACATACGGAGGGACTGTGCACATGGGATGAAAACAACAAGGAGCTCAGGATGTTGGCTGAGCTCTGGAGGGAGCTGGAATGTTGGTTATCTTTGGTCAATCCTTGTGCTGGGAGGCTGCTGAACTGCAATGGTGGTGGGTAGAACCTACTGGGTAATGACAGACCAGTGGATGAGCTGGGAGTGGTGAGATTGAACCAGATGGATGGCATATAAGTTCATGCTGGAGAGGAGATGATAGAGGGTGAGGACTGAGAAGGAGAACGTGTGAGGAAAAGGCTGAGAACGGTGGGCTTGGATTGTGTGTCAGAGGGGGAGCTGTCCCCATCTGCAGCACTGCTGCTGGGGTTGCACTGACAGCCACTGGGGTTTTTATAGAATTCCAGAATGGTGTGAGTTGGAAGGTCCCTTCAAAACCGTCTTGCTACACTCCCTGCCATGGGCAGGGACACCTCCCACTAGCCCAGGTTGCTCCAAGCCCTGTCCAGCCTGGCCTTGGACACTCCCAGGGATCCAGGGGCAGCCACAGCTTCTCTGCCCAAACTGGGCCAGGGCCTGCCCACCCTCCCAGGCAGCAATTCCTTCCCAATATCCCATCCAGCCCTGCCCTCTGGCACTGGGAAGCCATTCCCTGTGTGCTGTCCCTCCATGCCCTGTCCCCAGTCCCTCCCCAGCTCTCCTGGAGCCCCTTTAGGCACTGGGAGGGGCTCTCAGGTGTCCCTGGAGCCTTCCCTTCTCCAGGGGAGCCCCCCCAGCTCTCCCAGCCTGGCTCCACAGCAGAGGGGGCTCCAGCCCTTGGAGCATCTCCGGGGCCTCCTCTGGACTCACTGCAGCAGCTCCACATCCTTTGGATGTTGTTCCCCAGGGATGGAGGCGGCTCTGCAGGTGGGGTCTGACCTGAGCAGGGTAGTTGATACTTGAGTGCAGATACAGAGCCTTTGGAGGACAAACATGGGCTCACTGATCTCCAAGTGTGGGCAGCTGTGGAATGGCTGATTCTGTTAAAACTTGGAAGAAAAAGCAATGAGGAGCATGGATATGCATCTACAGGGAGAAGGAGTGGCCTAAGGCTGGGAGCCAACCCGAGGATGTGAATGGAAAAACATGGGTCCAGGTTGAATCTCACAGACAGAGATTATGTAGAATTATCTAAAAAATCTGTCTTCTAAATGTTTTCTGGACACTAATGATGCAGAGCAGAGCTTGGCTTTGGCTCAGTGGCCTGTAGAGGATGTGATTTGAATTAACATATTCTTTATTAAAATGTTTAGTGTCTTTTTTTAACATAAAATTTTAGTGTAAGTGGAAGAGTGGAAATTTTTTTTCTGGCTGCTCTCTCTTGTCCCAGTTATTTCCAGTATTAGTGATTGTTATCTTTAAGGAGATAGTCTCTACTTAAATACCGTAAGTCTATTTGATTTTGTCCTTGCTTTCCCCCACTATTTAGTAACTCGCAATAGAATTGAAAGAGAAGGAAACACTGGTGGTTTTTTAGTTTTGGTTTGTTGGTTTGTGGGGGTTTTTTAGGCTTTCTTTTCGTTTCTTTTTCATTTTTTTTCCTTTAATAATTTGTCAGCATGTGATTTACACAATCAGTTCATTGCTTCTCCCAGGTAGCTGGCAGGTTTTCTCCACTTATTTCTTATGGTCTTCCAGTTGGGGAGGGGAAATGACTTCAAACAGCACAATTACAGAGTAGCAAAAGTTAATTGAGGATCTGGGATCAAACTGCATAACCAGGGCTTCTCTTGGCTCATCCCTGTAAAGATGAACTGGATATAAAGTTTATCATGTCCTGTTGAGTAGCTGTTGGCCAGGATGAAGAATCAGCCTAGGTCAGGGCTTTGATGTTGTTACTGGAGCTGGCTTGGAGGCAGCCTGTGGCTTGGACTTCAGACAGGAATTTGGGTCAGTAACTGAGGATGATGGGAAGAAGAAACCGGACAAAAAATGTGTATAGAGTTTTAATTTCTCTACGTTCATGCCTTTCATAACCAGCCTTGCACAGCAGAGCGTGCTTCTCATCTGGGCGTTTCAGCTTCTCTCTGGGCCAGCGTCTCTCCACGGGTCAAAACCCATCAAAGCTCCACTGAAATCCAAGGGAACACTCCAGCAAGTTTCCAAGGGGAGCCAGCTGGGCACTTGTGCAGCTCTGAGCTGTGGTCCCACCGAGCAGTGAACCCCGAGCCTGCGGGGACAGCAGCTGCTCAGAGCCCTCGGGACAAGGACTCGGGAGGAAACTCTTCAGACACAACTAACAGGGAACCTCTCGTGTCCCTGCTTTTGCAGTTTTGGCAACTTTGGCTTTGGCTACAGAAATCATATGGGGAAACCATGCATAGTGTGTAAATGTGCTGCTCCTCTCCTGGGGATGGATGTTCTACCCTAACAGCCATTAGGAGAGTTACAGGATCATGGAATGGTTTGG
>VXBX01000152.1:326333-342384 GCA_013400415.1 Scytalopus superciliaris | reverse complement strand
AGCCATGATTCCAAAATGTGCAGGTAAAATGCTGTCAGACTCCTGTGTCTTGTTTTTTTGAGTTTTTTTTGGTTGGTTGGGAGTTTTCATTGTGTGGTTTTCTTTTGTTTGTTTGATTGGTTTGGTTTTTTTCTAGTCTCTTGGTTAAATTAATGCATTTTCAGCTGCTTAGTTAACAACCTAAGCATGGAAGTCACACGCTGAGGCAACTTTCTGCAGTTTGCCAGGCATAAATGTGAATGAGAATCTTAAATGCCAATTCAGCCCCTCTTTGGTACTGACTCTGAGCATCAGGTGCAGGGAGGGAGACCAGGACAGTCCAGCTGCACAGCAACCACACAGTGATTTCTGCTGTACTCAGCTGGTGAGCATTTACAAGGGTTTCAGAAACCAGGGTGGCTCCTGCACTTTATCTTACCAAAGGGAAAAATACATATATAGCCTTTCTTGCATGTTTTGTTTCGTTTTTTTTGTTTGTGTTACCAAACCATAAAGGAGTTGATCTATACTTACTGCTCTAGCTGGAGACCTTGTCTCTGAGTTATCTGCCAACTCCCCAAGGGAGAAGGTGGAGTGTGGCTGGGCTGCTTTTTCCAAGGAAGATGGAAATATTGTTAAAGCTAGCTTCACTGGTTTATCCAGTGGTACCATTTCTTATTTGGGTCTTTGGTGGATTCCAGTCTACACCTCTCTTAATCCGTGCTGCCTTTCTTAATAAGTTAAAGTGATAGGGAGACAAAATGATAGTACATTAGTACTTTCTGGAAGGCAAAAGCCAGCCTGGCTGGCTTACAAGTCAGCTCTGGCATGTCCTGCTGGAGAAGCTACTGCCTAGCAAAAAAATAGTGAACTATTGCTTTCCTTTACAAAATCCTTTCCCAGACTCCACTGAACCACCCTGTCATTGCTAATTAAGTTCATCATATTCCATTTTCTCTTTGTGGATGTGACAGGGTATTTGTTTTGCATTAAATTCAGGTGAGACCTGGAGCTGACATGTTGAAAATCAATGAGAAGCAGAAATCATCAGGGGAGGCCAAAATGCTACAGGGGCTGAATGAGCCTGTTGGGCTTCCTGGTTTCAGTCCCATGGGCAGGGTCATATATCTTGGTGTCATGAACCTCACAGGGGAAATAATGGCATATCCAGAAACTGAAACAAAGCTATGTATAGCTTTTCTTACTATGGCCTGCTGAAGCACATAAATAAGTCAGGGTTTTTGCATTACTGTTTCGTGGAGCGTTTGGAAGTGGTTCATAAATTATTGGAGAAGAAAGGTCAGGCTTTTAAAGAATGCTTTGGAAAATCAGCATCTTTGGGAAGGACTTGACACGCTTTGTTTACAGTGTGAGAGAGTTCAACATAAAAATCCTCAGAAAAGCCCAAGGAGCCTTCCAGCAAAACCAGAGGAGACAAGGCTACAGATCCCAAATGTTTCTCCTTAAGTAAAAACAAACAACAACCAAACCAAACAACAACAACAACAGAAAGAAAAAAAAAGAAAGGGCAGGAAATTGAACCCCAGACCTTCCTTAGTCAGCAGTGAGAACTACGAAACAGACCTTCTAAGGCCTTTACAGCTCACCTTTGAGCTCTGGCGACAGGTCCCTGTGAGCTATCTCAACATAAACATCATCTGAGCCAAATGTCACTCCAAGGCAAGACTCAGTCGGGTGTCCAAGGGACAAGGGTGGACTAAAAGGGACCCCCCTTTGACCAGAGACACACCCAGTGGACTGTAAAACACTTTGGGGGGCATATTCCCCTGGCTTCTCCCTTGTTTCCATCCTTGTGGCTTGGTGACATCCCATCCTCCAGTGTGGCTCAACACGGAGGAAAAAGTTATCAAGGGTGGGAGCAAAGCTTTGGCTCTGAGTGATTATTCCAGGAGAAAAAGAAAAGGAAAGCAAAAAGGCATTGCAATTAGCACCGTGGAGAGGAGGCAGCAGTGCATTAAATCCTGCAGGAGGGGCTCTGATCAACCTGAGCGGGTGGCAGCGAGGACAGTGGTGCTGCTCTTCTTCCTTTGAGCACATTGTCAAANCCTGGAATAATTACTGTTGGGGGAGAGAAAAAGAAGGAAAAGGGGGAAAGAAAACTGGAATAATTACTGATGGGGGAGAGAAAAATAAGGGAAAGGGGGAAAGAAAACTGGAATAATTACTGTTGGGGGAGAGAAAAATAAGGGAAAGGGGGAAAAAAACCTGGAATAATTACTGTTGGGGGAGAGAAAAAGAAGGAAAAGGGGGAAAGAAAACTGGAATAATTACTGATGGGGGAGAGAAAAATAAGGGAAAGGGGGAAAGAAAACTGGAATAATTACTGTTGGGGGAGAGAAAAATAAGGGAAAGGGGGAAAAAAACCTGGAATAATTACTGTTGGGGGAGAGAAAAAGAAGGGAAAGGGGGAAAAAAAACTGGAATAATTACTACTGGGGGAGAGAAAAAGAAGGGAAAATCCCGTTCTGTGGTGGAACATACAGAAGATGCTCGGCAGGTACCGAGCGCGATCCTCCGAGCCGGGGAAGCCACTCGGTCCCACGGGCGAGGGGCTGCTGCCACCTCCCGGGAGCGGGATGTGCCGCTGGCTCCGGGCGGCCACGGCTGGAAAAGCATCTTGGAAGGACCGAGAGGCAACCCCAGAGCCACTTCTTTGGGGAAAAAAAACCCCAGAGCCAGGAATGGTTGGATGAGTATGTAAAAATCCTTCGGCACGGCACCTCTGAGCGCAGCACTGGAGGCTCCAAGGGAATAAAGCAAGTACTTTGTTAGATATGACATGGTTTGTGTACATTAAAATACACACGTGTCCAGATCTTCACCACACTGATGGCATTACAGGCAGAGCAGTCTCTGGGTTGAGCAACACTCCTTTCCCCCGATCCGAGGTTAATTAAATGATCGACCAGCTATGAAATCTTCACGGCGAAAGCACTGAGAGCAAATAATGGAAATTCCCTTTTCCCCTGACTGCCAGCTGTGCTGTTGGCTCCCCTGGGACACACCAGCTCACGCCACGCAACGGGAACGCTGTCCATTAACCCCCTTGAGAGGTTGTGTGCTGAAAACACCCCATGCAGGGCCTCCCTGACTCTGTACCCTTACACAGACTGACCCTTAACCATCCCAAAATAGCTCCAGCACGATATGGCAGGGCTCTCTGGGAGCAATGAATGCTAAAGAGGAGAGGCTCCAGAGCCTTGCAGACCAGCCTCTGCCTATCCCCCAGAGTAGCTGGGTCTCTCCCATGTTCCCAAAGCTGCTCACTGATGTGTGCTGGCCCCCTCCCCGATGTACATCCCCCAGCACAGCTGTGTGACTGTCCCCACAGCAGCGTGGGCAAGTGTGGGCTGTGAAAGGGCGAGCCAGGCAGGACATCACTCCATCATCTTGTCTCAGCCTCTCTGACTGAGATTTCATTTTTATTCTGCTTGTGCTGCACTCTCAGAGATGCCACAAACATCTGCACCGTGTCCAACCTCATATTTTTCATTAAAAGTGCCAGTTATTGGCAAGCAAAATACCAGCCATATAACCTGGCTCCAGCCCCGCTGCGTGGGCTCTGCACAGACCCTGATTGCACTTCCCCTGGGAAAAGCCCCCACAACCAGATCAGGAGCTGGGAAACGAGGGATTTGCCAGGTTCCTGTGATTTTCCAAGCCAGTCCTGGCTAGAGGTCACACTGGAGGGACAAAGTCCAGGCTAGGGGGTCATAGCCCATATCATCATGGTCTCCTCTGGCTGCATCTCCCAGATTTATGTGCCCAACACAGCAGCGATAAACTGCAAAAGTGGCCCAGAGTGTCAACATTATGCACTTTTGGGAGAATACTGGGATTTTTTGGATGTGTTTGGAGCCCTTTTCATTGCCAATAAAGACAGCTACTGCTTTTTGAACCTCTTATCGTAGACACCTATGTAGCAGAGACCAAATCTTGGTGACAATGCCAAGGAGATGAGCGTTCTTGGAGATTGCATGTAGGAGAATTTGCTTTAAAGAAATAAAAAGAGGGGGGGGAGAAGGAAAATGCTGGCAAACTTTCAGGCTACTCCCAAATTTTATCTAACACTGGCTAACTTGCAAATCAATCAGAAATCAAGAAATGCCAGAGTTGTGCAACCCTCATCGGGTCCATGTGCGATGTGCCCTGGGTTCCCGTATCCCTGGGCAGATGTCCAAGCCTGGGAGGTGAAGGGAGCCCTTTGGAGAGGGGACACAAGGAGGGAGCCCTGCCCTGAGATGCTCAGGGACAACTTCCTGGCTCGTGGCCTTCAGGTTGGATCCTGCCAGCTCTTGCTTCCAGCTTTTTCTTGGAGGAAACAGGATCCTGGCAGAGGTGACATGCCCTGCCCGGGAAGTGCAGTACTGAGGAGGGCAGGGGGCAGGTACAGCACCAGCTGCTGCCCTCCACATTTCTGTCACCACCCCTGAGTCGCTGGAGCCTCTGGGAGGAAGGGGAGTTGCCTGGAGGAGGGTGCACATCCCTGGACAACTGTCTGCTGCATCCTCCTCAGGACCCTTTAACAATTCCTCTGAAGGAGAAGCTAAAGTAATTTCTGCATTGCTTCAGGCAAGCAAGGTAAATCAGTCTGAGTGGAAACAGAGGGCAGGTAATAAAACCACACTGCAAAAAGGATGAATAGCCACCCTGAGCAGAAGCCCCTGGTTACAGGCCACCCTACACCAAAGTGCCTGGACGTTTTGAAGGTTCCCTGTGGGCAGGGTCCTCTGCTGCCTTTCCCTCCATGACAAAATCATCAACTGAATCACTAACCAAAAACCCTCCAGAAATTCTGCTAATCCCTGAGGAGTGTTATCCACAGTGGTCACAGGCTATGAATGATAAGACTTCCTTTAAATGAAAATTAATCTTGGCAAAGGGAAACAGGAACTTTTGCAGGGCCAAGTGCACAGAAGGGAAGTATCCCAAAGCGGTGTGAGTAGAAAGACTTCTGGGTGAAAAATATTTAATATCTGGAGTGACACATAAGCACCAGGAAGCAGGGAGGAGTTAGTGCCAATGCTCAAGCTCTTCTGCGAGTGGATGAGCCCCTCAAGGGCAGGGATGCTCTGGATTTGGGGACAGGCTGGGGAGCCTTCAGTGACATGTTCCCCCTCCTACACAAAACACCACCAGCCAGCTGGTGTGTCCTTGCAGAGGCTTTAGAGTTGTTCATGCGTTTAATTAGCTGATGGATTGCAAAAGGTTTTAAAATGAGCCCTTCTCAGAGCAGTGAGACAGTCTGCTGTCCCTGGGATGTGCCCCAAAAGTGAGGGGCTGCATGGGTCCTGAGCTGCTGCCCCCCCTGTGTGGCTCCTGGCTTGCCCTAAACCTGACCTGGTTTCCTATCATCAAAACTCTCACTTTCTGCCATCCAGGCATAAAGAGGGGCCCACAAATGTTTCAAATGTCACTTCTTGGGACTGACAGACGCACAGGCTGCTCGGACACCTGCAGGCAACATCTGCACACAGATCATGTTCCAAATGTGTTTCCCTATTTTTACATCTCTGAGAGGTTTGAATGGGGGCTAAATGGCTGGGGCTGGGGTTTATTTTCTTTCTGGCTTTGCTGAGCTTCTGTCAGCATATGTTGGGGAGGCACCAAGGCTCTGGCAAGGAGCTTTCTCTAAGGGGAATACAGCAGAGGCTCAGGAAGAAGAAGCTTCAGCTAAAATGCCCTTCTCATGCCTGTAGCAACAGCTCCCTCCTGGAACAAAATTGCCATCTCCCAAAGTGGGCTCATTCATGCCTTTCCCTGGAGATGTAAATGCAAAAGGCTGCACAATTTTTGGTAGAAAGCTTCGAGATTGCCGAGTAATTAATCTCAGTAAAAAATTGGTTTAAAATAGTGTCAGACTCTGAGGGGATTTATTGCTTTCTAATTACCAGACTGTAATCACCCTCCCTGCCTGCTCCCCCCTGCTCCTGCAGCCTTGCCCCTCTCCCTGGTTCTCCCTCAGCTGCCCAATTCCCAGCAGGCTCTGCCACAAATTCTGGGATGCTGGTCCCAGTAATACTCCCAGCCTGGGGGCTTTGGGCAGGGCTGAGCCCTGGGACACACTCACTTTCTCTGGATAAGAGGCAATGCCTTTGCTCCTGACTCCCAGCCCTCCCTGGGTTTTGGCCTTGATGTGGTGGAAGCAAGTGGTTTTTAAATTTAAATAGTCCCAGAGCTTCTGTGTTTATGGCTCATATTAATATTTAAACCCACGCCATGAGGAAAAAACCCAAATAACTGCATTTTTCTCTCTTTTTCACAGCTAATCGGCAGCAAAGAAGAGGAGGAGGGGGGTGCGCTCAGCTTTCTGACACAGCAAAAACTCTTTCTCCAGCTGTCCTCACATCCCAGTGTGCTCTTCCCTAGGAAGGATGTGCCGCCCTGCCTTGATTTGTAGGATCCAGGAGCCCCCAGAGACATGTTGATTGAGACTAATGTGTGTCTGTTCCCAGGAAAGCAGGGGCCTTCTCTACTTGGAAACCAAGGTGGATCTCAGAAACTCCACCTTCCATTGCAGGCCTTGGATGTGAAGATCTCTGCCAAGAGGAAAGGCACTCCTTGTCCGAGCTGATTGTACCTATGGGGTTAATTATGGGGATGTGGGCTTATCAGCCTTTCCTAAACATATCCATCTGTGTGGAAAGCTATTTGAGTTGAGCATCAGTGCTGAAACCTTAAGTCTTGAGCATTCACATCTATGCAGACTTGGGAGCTATGGATTTCGTGTGTGGCAGCTGCAGGGAGAGCTCATATCTACCCCCTCCCTACCTGCCCTGCCATCAAGCAACTTTAATCATTGATTTCGGATTAAATCCTTCACATTGTTCCACGGAAATTGGGTCTGCACTGCTGTTCTGCATTGACCCAACGGAATGAAAGAAGGGTGTGTTTGTCAGGCTGCTGGATTTTGTCCTTTCTCTGATCCTTTTGTTCTGCTTGCATGAAGGATAACAGGGACGTGAAAGAAAGGGCAAGTCGTCGTCACAAAATGTATCTCCAGCGGTGGGAAAGCCCGTCCTCCACCACGCTAACCTTCCGAAGCCCTAGAGAGGAACAAAATGAAAGCCCCAAAGCCAATTGCGTGTTTCCTATATCACTTTATTGACCGCCACTGACCACGTTCTCAGGTTGAGCGCCAGATACCAGTGGAAGAGGTGGAGCTACCCTAGGATTACAGGGAGAGCAAGGGACACGGTGTGTTAACGCACAGGCTGGGGAGAGCTGGCTGGGGATGTGAAGCCTCTGAGCCCCCCTCTCTCCCCCGAGGGCCTACTAAGACAGTAGAAAGACCTGCTTGTCCTCCTGCCAGTTGTCCCTGAGGGACACAACAGGGCAGTGGTGTGAACAGATACACTTAAACGCTTTGCTGAAGAAAATAAAAAAGAAAAGAAAAAAGAGAGAAATACACGTGGCACCCCCCCCCCCCCGAAAGGTGAGTTGTTGTTACTTCTCCCGCGGCTGCAGGGAACTCATGGCAGGTTCATGGCACATATGCAGGATCTCAGGTGTGGGGCTTGGCTCTGTTGCTGTTTCTGAATTTTTAAGAGTGACCAGCGTGACTCTGAGTGGGGCAGAGCAAGCCTGCAGGGCTTTTCCCCCCTCTCCAAGCCTCGCCTTGAGGCTCGGTGCCCCCAGAGCCAGCGTTACTCGTGCATGCCCTCCCACTGATGGTGGGCAGGGGCTACAGCACCGGACAAGACCCTTCCAGCCAGTACAGCAGCATGGCAGCATCGCCATCCATGCCATCCCCACGGGTTTAAGCTTCAAAGTCCACCAGCCGCTCCCCCAGCCCCTCGTTCCATCCAAGGGAAAAAAGGGGAGGGGGAAGGGGGGGAGGGAGGGAAAAAAAAAAAATAAAACCAGGAAACAAAGTAGGGGAGGAACCAACAGAACAAACCCCTCTAGATATTCACTGATATCTATGCAATGGCTCTGGGAATGAGACCTGCGGGTGGTGGCAGCCGGCGTGCCGCGGCGGCAGGCGGGCTTAGGAGGAAGGAGCAGAGGTGGGCTTCTCCTCCCGGGACACGGGGATGGGCCTCTCGCTGTGGCCGGCGTCCATGTTGGAGGGGACCTTGGGGCCTGAGAAGGTCAGCATGCCATCGTTGGACAGCGAGCAGGTGATGGCAGCCTGGTCCACGTTGGCGGGCAGGCGGTACCGGCGGTGGAACTCCCGGGAGATGTAGCCGTGGTCGTCCTGGGAGGCAGTGGGGAAGGCGTGTCAGAAACCCTCCGGCACCCCACCGTGCTCCCCTTTGCCCAGCCCCACGGCTCCATCAGAGCAGGAGGTCCACGATCACCCAGGATTATGGTGACACTGTTTTTCCTACTATTTCACAAGTTTGTAGGGGCGGGTGTCCCACCCGTGATGCCCCCGAAGCTGCAAGAGCTGAGCAGAGCAGCAGGGTGTGATTTTGGCCCTATTACAGGCTGGGATTTGATTCAGGACCCCCGATTTCAAAGGATGCTTGGAGACAAAGTCTGGAGCTCTGGGAAGGTAAAAGCAAGGCAGACACATGCACCCATGTATTTATTTACTAGGCTGCAATGCTGTGTCAGCCAAAGTACACAATCCTGGCCCCCTTCTTTTTCTGGCCAAAAGAATGAGAAATGCAATTATTTTTTTTCTAAGTCGGCCATGAAAAGGGCTGCTCCCTTCCCCTGGAAAATATAACTATATTAAAAAATACATACTCTTTCCAGACTAGAGCTTTGTCTGGCCAAAAATATGTATGAGAAGAATTAAACCCCTGCTGGTATAATTCACTTTTCGACCCCCACAGATATTTCCATGACATACGTGTTAAAAGCTTCCAAGCCCGAGGCACTTGGTTGTTTTTCTTTTGGTTTGTTTGCTCTTGCTTTTTTGTCCCAGATCAGCATATGAAAACTCTGTTTTCACTAACAATTCTGGCTTATGAAAACTCAGCCGTGCTTCGGCAGCGCCAGATGATGTTCTTTGTCTGGTCCAGTGTTATTAGGGAACAATGGACCTTGTCATCTGATGGTTATGGAAGATGATGATTGAAAATAAACAAAGGAGGAGTGGATTAGCTTGTTATTGTCAGATACCAGGTTGGGGCTCTAGGGGAACTGGCCATGCCAATAATGACAATCAATTCTTCTGATATATATATTCTTTTTTTTTTTTTCCTTCAGCTGAGAACTGTTGGAAGGAAGGAAAACAGAGCTCGACTCCCCGCTGGCTCCACCATCACGTCACTTCCACTTACCTGTCTTTCACTGTGCTTGCCATGGATTTCCACAAAGTCATCGATAATCTTCACACTCAAGTCTTCGGGGGAGAAGTGTTTTACATCCAGCATGATTGTAAACTTGTCCCGATCAGACCTCACCTGCAAGAGCATTGTCAGACAGTAAGACCCCAGCTCTGAGTGTGGACACAGCACCAGCATCACGACAGCTTAAAAGCCATACAAGGGTGGTCTGATGGTGGCACAGCTTCTCCTTCTATGACTATGGGCCTCACCAGAGGTCTTCCTTCCCATCATGGGAAGGGGGCATTGTCCCACCAGGGACAATGGGAGCCCATGGTAGGTGTTAGGGACACTGGGAGGCTGTGATAGATGTCTGAACCACTGCAGCTACTCTGGGGAGAGGTGTCACTTCTGGCTGCTGTTCTTGTGTCAGGGACCCTTTTGCACTCAGCGATCTGCCAGATGCACTGGGCATTTGTACTCAGCAGCAAGAGGGGATGGAAATGAGTGTAATACTCTCTGATAGCATGTGTTTCGTCCCTTCAGTGTTTAGGGGTTTCTTTGTGGTCTTAGCTCTGGGAGGAAACCAGTGAGAGAGGGACAGAGAAAGCACTGGTCCTTGAGCTTCAAACCACAGCCCCCATGGCTACACGCTCCTCCTACAGCTGCCTTTGGAGGATTGCTCCAGAGTCCCTCAGCGTGGGATTGCTAAAACCACTGAGCTCCCAAGGTGGAGGAGGGGGCTGGAGAAAATTCCTGCCCAACAGGGTCCTCTCCCATGCCGAGCTGCCCTCTCAGGCCCTTACTCTGGGAGCAGCGTGGCTCTCCCTCCCCACATGGCTGGCGGGCACAGAGCATCACCCAGCTTTTTACATGTTGGGAGCAACCACCAGGAGCCAAAATGGCTTGTGTTTCTCGACGGGAAGACTTCTCCCCAGCAAGGGTTTTGTATCCAAGAAGGGGCAGGCGGGCTATGCCTGGTGATGGGCTGGAGGTCTGAGCCCCCTTGCACCCCAGCACGGGGCTACAGCCACTGGTGAGATGTGGGTGGGAGAAGAAGGAAAAGGAGAGGAAGCCAAAGGGCCCTTACCTCTGAGATGCCCGACTCCAGCACGCTGCGGAAGAGGGACTGCCTGTAGTAGGGGCTGATAGTGGAGGAGAACAAAGGCAGGAGGTCATACTCAAAGAGACCCTCCCCAAAAAACTGGTCGAACAAACGGCTTGGAATGAGGGGTCCCAGAGCGCGCTTGAACCAGGGGTGCTGGATGGTAATGTCCATGCTGCTGCTGCTGCTGCTGCTGCTGCTGCTGCTGCTGCTGGTGCTGCGACCTGTGTCTGCAAGGGGAGAGCAGAAGGGGCAGTGCCGCTGCTGGGGAGACGGCGATGCCTTGGCTGGACTGCGCGGTGCAGCCCCAGGGAAGCTCCCCCTATATATACCGGTCTCGCAGAATGAAGGCATTAGCAGGATTCCTCTGGAAAGACATGATCTCATGATGGAGGCAACGTGGTCAGCAGAAATGCGGAGACTGACCTGGAAATGACAGTCTGGTTGGAATCGGTGCCAGATGTCCTGGAGGGATGATGCCAGGCAGCAGCAGGCTGTGAGACACGGTGTGCCCAGTGGGACTGGCAGGTCCACTACGGGACCAGCAGGTTAAACAGAACACTCTGGTGGGCATCTCAATGTCTGCTTCGTGGGTCTTTGTAACCCACCCTCGGTTCTTCATTAATTTCCTTCTATTTCTGCCCGTCCTTGAAAGAGAGACTCAACATTTCCTCCAAATAAATGAAAGAGCTATCTTCCAAGCAAGGGAAACTGATTCAGTTTGAAGAAAGGAAAACTTTTTTGTGACATGCTATAAAGCGCCTCTAACCACTTCAGAGGGGCCTGATGCCCCTGGCACGGGGGTCCTGGCAGGACTGGCAGGAAAGCAGGACTAACAAATGATGCAGAGCATGAGCATGGGTCTGACAAAACAAAAACTTTTAACAAAAAATACTTTGGCAAAACAAAGAAAGAAAGAAAAAGAAGCTTGGTCACTGACCGTAACAGCAGTCCCATAGCTGCTCTTGAGAGGGTCCCTGTTTTGATTTAGGAGTGATGTGGGAGATGCATTTATCTCCTCGTGTCACAGCACAGATCCTGCTTAACACGCATTTCTGGTTACAGCTGTTTTTCATTTCTGTTTCACTTAAAGCCTCCTTTAAGGGGTCATCTGGCACCCCGGACTGCCCGGGGAATGGGCTCCCTGCCCGCTGCCAGAGCAGCAGGCTCTGCCAGAGAGCTGAGGTGGCTGGGCAGCAAAAGGGCAGCGAGGCTGGCCAGCTCCACAGCAGGGCTCAGCACAGGCTGTGCAGGCAGCCAGAACCCCATTTCCACCACAACCAGTGATGCAGGGACTGCATTCCCGGGGCCTCTGGGCAGCAGAAGCACCTGTGTTGGGAGCCTTGTGCATCTCAGCACCTTTTCTAGTCAACAGAGAGCGAAAGAGGAAGAGGAGAGGGCACTTCCAAAGGGCACTTCAGGGCTGAGGGGCTGAATCAGCCTTTCATATTGCCAAGGACTAAAGAAACCAAGTGTGGCTGAGATCCTGGCAGGAGAAATGGGATCAATCCAAGCCATAGGAGCTAAATTCAGAAGAGCACTGAGGCAAAGTGATACTCAGCTGGCATCCAGGCACCGTGTGGTCTTGGAAAATCCTTGGCTTTGACTCCCACACATGACCCTTCCCCACGCAGTGCCTGGAGGAAGGAAAGGAAAAGTGTGAACAAGGAAATCCTGTTAGAGAGTCTTTCCTTCATGGAAAGTCAAAGGTTGAGCAGAAAAACAGCCAAAAAGACAGTAGAGACCACTAAGAAGGCAGACAAGAGTTATGGTTCCACCTTACCTAGTTTCAGCAAGGAAAGGCCCCATAGTGTGGCCATGGCTCTGAGGCATGAAGGCTTTCCTAAAATCAGGTGCCAACAACTTTAACCCCTCCTCAAGCCATGGAGGAAAAACCCACAACAGCCAGACCTACCCCCTCATTTCGTCCCATTGTTCCGAATCTGTCATTTTGCTTGAGAAAACCAAGGGAAAGCAAACAAGAGTGACAAAGCACTTCCAAGATTTTTCTTCAAGAGCTCTACGAGATTTGAGCCTTTGTCTCAGGAGAGAAGAAAACCTCTCCTCAGCCACCCAGTCCCAGAGACCTGCTAACCTGTATTTAACCAACTGCAGCAGTGACCTGACACAGAAAGCATCATCTGATATGCAAAGTGAGGGGCAAAATGAGAGGAGAGATACAGGAACAGGTTCCAATCCCAAGCCACTCACTGGAGCACACAAAGCAAGTTATTTATTTGGCTGGCAGAGGAAGAGGTGGGAACTGTACCCACACAGAAAGTGAGATAGATTTGGGGGTCTGACATACCATTTGGGCCCCAATCATGAATTAGGGATGAATGCCATCCCAAAAGTGTGTTAGGAACGTCCCCTTTGCGTTCCCCAAATCAGGGGTTATGCCAGCAGCACAGGGAGCAGTGCACACAGGGGCAGGATCCACTCTGGCCATCTTTCAGTCCTTGAGCCAAAACCTTGAGCTCTGACCTCCAGCATGTTCCCCAGAGTATTCCCTGGATTACTGAGGAGGGAAGGAAGGAGAGAAGGCCTTGAACACTTCCAGGAATGGTTCCAAAACTTCTCTGGGCAACCTCTTTCAGTGGGATGGAACACCCATGTGTGTTCAACATGTGACCAGAGCACCCTGTTCTGTGGGATAAAAGGAATTGGGTGTTTAGAAAAAAAAGTACCAATATGTCTTCAACTTCATTTTATCTAAAATTTTCTGCATTACCACACATTCAAATACTTGAAAAGTGGCAGCCAACTTTATGGTTTCACATCTTTAGTTTCTTTTGGACCCACATTTTCATGGTTTTCCCTAGAATTAATCATATCCATATGTCTTTAATGGCCATTTTTGTCTTTTATGGGCAAAAATATTTCACTGAAAAGTAAATTTCATTTATAGGAGGTTTTGCACTGCCTGCATGCTTTTGGGCAAAACCAAATCTCGTGAGATGCATCACATCTAACTTCCAGTGGCCTAAAATTGACATGTCCAGCCCAAACTGAGTGGTCCATGTTCCCTGTCCTGTTGGTGGAGACAGACAGATGCCTCCAGATGGCTCATATTATAATGTGGTTGGGTAGGAGAGGTGAAATGAGCCCCCTTTTAGCAGTGCCTACACCTCAGCTAAGGAGGGAGCCTGGAGAGCTGCCTTAGAGGAGGCAATTCTAATTCTAACCTCCTTCTGGACCAGCAAAGCTGGTGATATGAAACCCACCCAGTGGGAATTCAGTATGAGAAGAGAAAACAATTATTTTGCACCAGTTCAGTAGATCAGACCTCACAAGACCCACAACATTTGAGCACCATTACCACTTGCTGAGCAAAAGCAGTGAGGTTTATTGGTGTTCCTGTAAAAGGAAGGATACTAATCCATGTGCTCATGAGCACACCCAGAAGCTCTGCATCAAAGGCAGGTTTTTCCTTCATTGCAAACTTAGAAAGCGAGTCCAACTGAAAAAGTCCTCCAGTACAGTCTGCTGTGTATCTTACCAAATAAACCTGTCAACCCAAAAAAGTACAACTCTGATCAGTCAGATGGTCCTCTGCATTTATATACCAGTTGTTTAGTAACAACATAAGGGATTGAACACTATTTGACAATATTTAATTACAAAATTGTTGCAGCATGTTAACCAGACTGTTTCCCCTGCATAGGAATCTATGAGGTACAAAAACAAGTTCATGAGAGGCACACGGAGCAAGCCATAATGTGATTTTGTTGGAAGTTTTCTTTCTACCAGTCTTGCCGTGGTGGAAAATGCTACATAAGGAGTGTGAGGGAGCTGGTGAGTGGGGAAAAAAGAGAGACCATTCTGAAATCAGTCAAGCTGAAAAGGAGCCAGCGTTATCAGTTTTGGCTGCTAAGCACTTACAAAAAGCTTTCCCTAGAAATGAACACAGAAGAGTTTCTTTCTTTCTTTTTAAGGGAAGAGCCCTTTCTTTAGAAGACTCATTTCTTGTTCCTCGTGGCCACGAGTTCCAAAACTTTCTCCCACGTCTGACCTGGGATGCTGATGAAGGCAGGAGGAAGGGATTGTGAGACTCAATTTCCTCTGCTCTCGACCCCCACCAGATACCCTGGAAAACACTAGAACAGTGATTCTGATGAGGTTTGAATGCTGTTGATGTCTTGCTGAGGTTTATATTTGATGGGAGGAGCCCAGGCCACGTTATCAGTGCAATTTGGACTACACTGATCTGGGGTTGGGACTGCAGGTGATGCAAAGGGAGGGCTGGCATGAGAAAAGGCAGGTGTTACATTCCTTTTTTTATTAGATGAATGTTTCTACTTAAAAACAAAGAGAATACTTGAAAACCCCTCTTTGAGGATAGTTCACAGCAAGAAAGAAGCCAGTTAGCGGGAGGGTCGCTAAATTCTGAGCACCTTTGAAAATCGGGCCATGTATTAAGAAATTTAAATACATATCTAGAAGCCTAACTGTCTGCAAGCGTATTTTTAAAAAAACCACCAAACTTGGCTTGGTATTCTTTTAAGGAGAGATAAGCCTGTCCCCAGAGAACCCTGCAAATTCCCATGGCTCTCAAACAGCTTCAGCTGCCCCTGCCCTGCAGCCTCTTGGCTAAGCCTGTCCTGGTGTAAATCACCACAGCTCTCCCTTCCCTCGCCTCTGCTACTCTTGCCTAAGGAACAACCAACCCCTGTACCCCAAGTTTTGTCCCAGGTGGTCCCCACTTCTGCTTGGCAATAGTTTTTGTCCCACGGGGACTGTGGTTGTAAAGATGCTGAACACCAGAGTCAGGGAAGGAGCAATCACAGCAGGAACAAGTTGCAGAAGGGACATTTCTAGTTTTCTACCTAAAAAAAAGCCCCTTTGCCCTACCATTTTTAAGGCACAATCCCCTTTTTTATTGCTGGCCTTTGGGATTCTTTTTCTACTCCGACATCTCCTTCTTGCCTGTTTTAGAGGGATGGGGCAATTTTTATTTCATGGCTTTCAGCCATCCACAGATTTACAATTCAGCTGTACTCTGGAAAAGTTAAACATCCACTCCACTCATACAAAGACCGATATTTATTTTATCTAAAGAATTTATATAATATCAACAGTCTGCCTTGGTGCAGCCAAAGAGGCTTAAAAAATTACTAGCAATCCCTTTTTTCCACCTCAGAGCCCACATCCTAAACACTGAACAAATCCCATCAGCGTTTAGGGCACATAATATCATTGTTGTCAAATCAATGGTGAATTTACGTGCTGTTAATCCTTGGCACTTAGTCAAACAAGCTCAGCAAGTTTCAGCAGCACAATGCATTTTATGTTTTCATCAATGGATTTGCATAGGGAATGAGGGATGCTCTTTGCTTCCCAGTCTGCTGCAGAGCCCGGAGAGTGGGAGATGCGGAGGGAGCATCTCACACACCCAGAGAGCAGCAGAACGGGGACAGGAGCAGGTTTGGAAATTCACAGCTGCAAAGCAGCGGTGCTTCTCCCCATCTGTAGATCTCAGAGCACTTTCCACTGGGGGTGAGTATCATCGTGGTGACTGGGAACAAGTTAAATGAGTTGACAGAGGTACAATTTGAGCCCTTTTCACTCCCCATGCCTTTTCTTTGAATAAAACCACCTCGCTTGCAACTCCACAGAGCTTGCTGCTGAGTCCCTCTGCCTTGCAACCAGATCTCATCTCCCTGAGCTTTCCATGGCCCCTCTTCCTGCCGTATAAAATATTAACCCTGATTCTGGAAATTACACC